>CAUYSK010023566.1:0-42139 GCA_963575035.1 Avahi laniger | reverse complement strand
TTAATGTCCATTGCTGGGGAGCTGTTCCTTCCTGGGCGTGTGCTTTCTGTTTGAGTCTTCATACTTCCAGAGTTCTTTCACTGCTTCCTTCCCATCTGGATCAGTTGTTCCTTCTTGCCTTTAGAATTTCGTTTGGATAATGACATGCCCTGTTTAGTCTCTGAGCCAGTAGGTGGTGTTTGTGGGTGAGATTCGACTACACCCTTTATGATGAATCAGTAGATGCAGTAAAAGTGTGTTCAGGATGACCTCCCTGTCAGTAGGTGGCACTTGTAGGGAGGAGCGAGCTGCAGTGCTGTTTTTGGGTCCTGTAGCTAGCTCTTATTCCTCTAGAAAGGCCCTCTTGTGCCTGGGGTGGTGGGTGGGGCCCTGGGATTTCCAGGTGTGTCCTTATTCTCCACCTCAGTGGGGGCAGGACCAGGAGTGAGTCTGGGTGGGCTGGGTTGGGTAAGCCTGTACTCAGGCTCCATAACTGCTGTTAGCAGGGGTCAAAGTTCTGCTCTTGGTTTTTGTGCAGAGCTGCCAGGAGGGGCTGAAATGGCTTCACTCAGCTGAAAATCTGGGCTTGGGTGTGGGGCTGTCCAAGACCTGCACTCTGGAGCCGGTCTGGCTCCCCTTCAATCTTCTCCTCTCCATATCCTCTCCCAGGCCTCTGTCAGCAAGCAGGGCCTCAGGCCGATGGATCTCCCCTGCCTGTGATGTGGGCCGGGAGGTTCCCTACCCTGGATCATAGCCTGAGCTGGGTGCACAGCTCTCTTTTAGGAGGAGGGTTGCCGCTGTGGCCTGCTGATCTGCCCCTGCAGGCGCACAGTCCTCAGTAGGCTCTTTCACAGATCTCTCTTCTGTGCCCCGGAGCAGTGCGATCCTGACCTGGGTGTACAGAGTCTGGTCTGCAGGCCTGTCCCCTGGACCCTGGAGATCAATCCCTGCCCCTTCCAGGGGGAGGAGTGCTGGTCTTGAATCACCTACAGGGTGCCCAAACTGGATCGATTTCACTCCACCTCTGAATTTGCCCCACTCTCCTGGAGTCCCCAGGCAAGTAGCATCTGGGAGGGCTGGTGGGTAGGGAACTCGCAGTCTGAGTACGCCTCAGTCTGCTGTAGGGCCCCAAAAGGAAAGGTTCAGTTTCTTGAAGATGCCTCCGTGCGGTGGCTAAATTGTCTCTCTCTGCCACCCTCGAATAGGGAGGGGGAAGGAGAGAATGGAGCACTATGGTGTCTGCTGATAGGCTCGGGTGTGCTCCCAAGGAGGTGCCCGAGGGGGCTGGGAGCCGGGTGCTGGGTCTGCAAGAGGCCACTGCTCACTGGGGGCAGTCATCTCTGGGCTGGTGTCGGCAGGTCTCTCCAGCTGCTCAGGAGCCCACCAGCAGTCCGAAAATCAAGGGAGAGGGAAGTTAACAGCTCCACCTACCCTTGTCACTGGTCTCCAAGACTTCCCTTGGAGTCTCCTGTAGTTTCAGGCACCCTTCCTTCTGACCCTCACCCGATCTATGTTTCTCTGCTCGCTTATTTTTTTCTCTTTCTTCTAAAATTCATCTTTTTTGCAGAGACACTTTGACTGGTGGCTTTTCTCGTCCGCCATCTTGTAGATCTTCTTTTATCACCCATGTGTCAAAGAGAACATTTTGCCACAGTCTGTTCTTCCCCAAACAGTGAACTGTTTATCTTGATAACTTTGTAGTAGAATTGGATGGCATGAACATTTTTTGGTGTTCTGGTTCAGCCTCAATCTCAGGCCGACAATGTTTTTCTGGATCTCGAGGGCATCAGGATATGTTTGTCAGCAATAAGGATTCCTTTTTAAGTGGAGAATTCCTAATGATCCAAGCCCTGAGTATTTCCGTGCCTTTCCTCATGAGTAGAGATATTTTTTCTATTACCTCCTACCAGATACAAAGGCTCTTCATCTCTTCCTGACAGGCAACATTTTACTCCTCTATTCCAGTTGCTTAGGCTTTTGAACTAAAGAGACTATAGAGGAGGTTTTGAGTGAAATGTCATGCCTTTCCTATATGAAAATCTTCTCTCTTGGGCCCATATCATGAGAGGCTCTTGCCTGTTTCACTATGACTTTAGTTTTTCTCAGATTAATTCTTACAGTGTATGGAGAAAATTCTGCAAATGAGCACGAATCATCTTTGTGCTTTTTAGTTCTCAGAAGTTCTTTACTCTCACACTTTCCTAAACTTATTATTTAGCAATTTGTTTAAATGTTAGCTGAATTCTTCCTTCTTGCTTTCTGGCTTACTGTGTCTGCCCTAGGTAAGCAAAGGCTTGTATCCTGTCTCTCCTTGGATGACTCTGTCTTTCCTTAGATTTTTGGTTATTTGTCCTGCGAACCCAATACACTAATAAGTTTAAGAAAATTTTGATTTGTACACTCTTCAACTTGTTATAATGCTGTTGTAGGGATAAAAAACAATATTCTTTATACTATAACATTATACATCCTAATAAGAAATATAAAATCCTTTTCCCTTGTCTGGAAGGTTTTCAGTTTTGACATGGAGATGTACTTGATCCCTATACAATGCTTATCATTGTATAGCTAACTTTAAAGCCAACTGTAGGAGTCATTCTGGGGAGTCACTGTCTTTCCAGGCTGTGTTCGAGGGAGAACAAAATGTGTTGGTTATACCAGAAATTCTCTCTAACTCTCTTTGCCTTCAGATTGTCTTAGTAAAAAGATTCTTTTTCCTTTGTAGAGAAAGCCTCCATCTGGGTAAATTTGTTTGCCTGTCTACTTACTTTTTGTTTGTTT
The DNA here is from genome assembly GCA_963575035.1 of Avahi laniger. Taxonomy (NCBI): domain Eukaryota; kingdom Metazoa; phylum Chordata; class Mammalia; order Primates; family Indriidae; genus Avahi; species Avahi laniger. The sequence goes on along the minus strand of CAUYSK010023566.1, from coordinate 39,379 downwards.
GTTTTGAGAGAGAGAGTAAGGTGAGAAAAAAAGAGAGAGATGCTGTGCTTGATGGCTCACACCTGTAATCTTAGCACTTTGGGAGGCAGAAGCAGGAGGATCACTTGAGGCTAGAAGTTTGAGGCCAGTCTGGGCAACATAGTGAGGCCCCATTTCTATAAAATTTTTAAAAAATTAACCAGGTGTGGTGGCATTCACCTGTAGTCCTAGCTACTCAGAAGGCTGCGGCAGGAAGATTGCTTGAGCCCAGGAGTTCGCGGCTACAGTGAACTATGCCACTACACTCCAGACTGGGTGACAGAGTGAGACCCTGTCACCAAATGAGAGAGAGAGAGAGAGAGAAAGAGAGAGAGAGAGACAGAGAGAGAAAAGGAGAGAAGTCCTGATATTTTGCTCGATTTGTTCAAGAGCTAGAAAATTTAGCCCCAAATGAGAAGACAAGATCCTTGACCTCGGGAACCTATAGCCTTAAGGTATACTTTATAGTTTAGTAGTTGCAATTACATAGAATGAGGTAGCATATTTAATTAACTCACTTAGTTTCACAAGTTTGACAAAGAATAAATTTTTAGAACATTTGCCTTATTTTTCCATCAATATTTTATTATGAGGACATGTTTAACTGTAAATTCCATAAGCAAAGAAACCGTCTTTATTTCATTGTTTTCCAATCTTACTGCATACACATTCTGTACACATATTGTGTGCTCAATAAATGTTCCAGATTCATTAGACCTGTGTATAAGTACCATGCTTATACAAACATAAGAGTTGTTCATCATATACTGTTATTATTAGTTCATTTGTAAGGTTGATTACCAAAGTTGAATGTTTATGAATTGATATTAGTTGTGGTAACATTTTCTTCATTTCATTTTATATTTTCAAATTGCAGTCATTGAACATTGTACACATTTTGAATTTCTAATGGATAGAAGCTGAATGAATACATTCAAACTCATTTACTGTCCTGTTCAATCCAGAAATGTGCAAATTTGCAATTCACCAGCCAGTGTTGTTCAAATTAGGGATGTAAAACCCAACATTCATTTCTAAAGCAGTTCATTTGACAGTGTGAAGCATGGATGACTAAATTATTTTGTTTTGTCCTATATTTGATAGCTTTTTATTATAAAATTTAAGGAGCATATCACTGTTGCTTTTAGTTTGTGAAGTTCCTTAATATAAGGTGTAAAGTTTAATAAACTCTATTAAAGAATATTCCTCTATTTCTACATGATGAATTTGATATCAAGTCAAAATTGAGCATTTCTGAGATGTCTCAGATTTTACTTTTTTAAGATAAGTTTTTTATATAGTCATCTCTTTATTATCCTACTTGGAGAAAAAATTAGTGCATATAATTCCTTATTATTAATATTGTATGTAGAGAACTTAGTGACAAAAGACTTTATTCAGGAGGAAATAAAAACATGTTTAGCCTCAGCTTCCTAGCCTCAGCTTCTTACGTTTCTTTCTGTATCTCTCTCCTTGCTAAAAATAGATAATATCTATCAAAATTGGCAAACCTGGCTTTTCTTTCTTCTCTGTGCCTGTTGATTCTTACCTACCACAAGAAAAGTGTTGCTGCTTTTTTTTTGTTAATTTACTGGGGTGGGAATAATTATTGTTTGTTTTTATTTAATAGTCTCAGTAGCTGATGGTTTATGGCAAAATTTCTGTTCCTGTTAATAAAATATTAATTAATGTGACTAATTTTTAATCTCAATTGAAACTTAAAAGGAGTTATTGCAGTGCTGGTAATCTGCAGAAACAAAATTTTAATTAATCAAATTCCAATTAAGATACTAAACTCATCTCCAATTTAAATAGCAGTTCACTGGCTAAAATATCCTCCAACCTAGAGAATTAATATATAATCCATGATGTAAACCACAATTCTAGGCTACCTATATATGTCAGTTTGATAGAATACTTAACATAAAACATTCTGGAGCCACAATGCCTAGACTGAGACAGCATTCAAGCCCAGACATACTAACTTCACAGTTGGTCATTTTAAGTATTAGTTGAGTATTCTCAAATCAATTATTCAGTTGAATATTCTCAAATGTTAAAATTCTCTGTCTCTTCATCTGTAAAATAGGGATATTATTAGTACCTTTTTCTGAGGAAGAGAGTATGTGTATGTGTGTGTGTCAAGGTAAGGATTAAGTGAGGAAATATATGAAAATTTAGAGCAGTAAGCACATAAATCATATTAGATGTTATTATTAGTTTTATGCATTTGAAATGCATAGCATACTCAAACCTCTCTTAATTCTTGGAACCTAGGAGAATAAGAGAAAGTGAAAATCCAGGCTTCTGACTCTTCCCATGTAATACATAATTAGAATAAAAGTTTGCTACTGTAGTTGCTACTATGATTGTGAATTTGGCATTTTCAATGTACTGGATTTCCAGCTATCAGGCAGGTGACTAGGCATCCTTTATCCTTGCTTGCTATGTTGAGTATGTAATATCTGACATAGTATTCAATAAATTTCTGCTGTGAGTTTGGTAGGAAGGTAGGAGGTGGTTGAAAAAGTAAGGGAAGATGGGCCAAGATAATTCTCCAATTCTACTCCTCTAACTACTGCTGCTTAGAGTGCCAGAGTCATTAGATGATCATTTATTTACATTCTTTCTTGATCAGCTTATTGTTTCCATGCAGTCTATATAAAAAGTCTGATGCTGCCTTGATTTTATGGATCATATGCATCATTTTGTAGCAATAAGAGCATAACATGATAATTGTCATCTCATACAAGTCTCCATGTTAGTTGAAGACTAACAGGGGAGAGTTTGGGCCGTCAAATGACCCCCGCTGCTATAACTAAGAGACATCCATAGGCCATTATCAAGTTGTTAGCATAACCCTAGCTTTCTGAGAAATATCAAGAAAATTTGCTTTGCTAAAATAACACAGAAATGGTCACCTGTGTAATAGACACCTCATAGTTTAGGAGCTTAGGGGGAGGCTAACAAGGATGTTTACTTCCTTGGATGATAAGTAAGAATTTATTTCCTTTCTTGATGACTCTTCTTCCTATTTACTTGATTGTGGATGAAATTACACAGTGCAGAGTTAAAATAGCCTGGCAAATTCAGACTCAGACAAGCACGTCTAATTTACCTTTTGAATTGGCTGTTGCTTCTCTCCCTGTAGTGCAGTGTTCAATTTGGTTTTCACCTAGCACAAGGTGTTTTAACTGTCAGTCACACAAATTAGAGTCAGAAAGGGCCTATTAGGTCATCAAGTCAATTTTTTTTCACCAGAGTAGGATAGATTGCTGATGTTACTCTTTTTCTTCTATTTTCCCCCAGGCTAGAATTGAACATGTTTCTTGTTATGTCTTGAGGGCAAAGAAGATAAAAATCAATAATAAAAGTATATGTGGATTTAGGAGAACTTGTATCTTAAATGGAGAAGGGAATTTCACTTAAGCATTGGCTGAATACTTTTCATTCCACTGGATAATAAATGACACCTCCTCCTGTTTCTTTTATGGGCAAAAACAAATAGGCATTTTATCACTAACCAAAGTCAGACCTAGAATTCTATCACTGGCATATGTATTTCCCCAGAGAAATAAATCTACCACAGAATTCCCCTTATCTGATGAAAACACTTTTAGATATATTTTTTGTTTAATAGGATAAGAATATTGAATTTCCACATTTGCCCAAGGAAGTGTATAAGAGAGTGTGTCTGTGTGTATGTGTGCATGAAGTGTGTACAGTATCCATATCTACGTGCATGGTATGAAAACATTGATTATGTTAAAATAAAATGTGTTTTCCCCAAGAAATATTAGCAGTGAGATGATATTAGAAAGAGTTTAACCGAATTTTCTCATTTTACAGAGAGGCTAAATATAATTTGCTGAAGGTCACCAAGATACATAGAAGATGTTTCAGGAGTAAGTCAGATTTCCTGATTTCTAGTCAGTGTTTCTTTTTCTGTACTACTTTGGCTCAAGATTATTTTTCATTTTTATCAAGAAGAGTGAGATTTCTGAATTACAAATGCAATAGCCTAAAGCCTAGACCCAAAGGCAACCAGAACAGAGAAAAACTTTGGTATCTTTAGATCTGATATGCTTTGAGAAATTTCATCTTCTGCAGCAAATATGCTTCAAGCCAGACACGGAAAAGACTGACGTCAGTTATTTAAATGCTGATGGTAGTATTTCTGACATCAGGCATTTTAGTAAAGAGACAGAATCAAGCACACGCACAGTTTTAAAATTATATGATTTCTTGTTACAGCAGCTTATCTTTCTGGGATCTTATTGATTAAAACATTAATAAAATTCAGTTCTGAGCCTAGATTAATTATAATGTTAAATAACATACAAATAAAAAAATGTATTGGTAGTATAACAAAATGTGTAAGGCTTTGATTCATCTAAACTTATTCATTAAAACACATCAGTAGTCAGTACTAATGAGCCTCTTGTCATAGCCTAGGTTCTGTACTTACAAAGTAAGAGAAGATTAAAATGAAAAGAAGAAAATATGTCTCTAATGGCAAGATAGTCTCAGAATTTATCAGAATTATGATTTATCCCAGGCTTCATAATTATCCTTCGTTATGTTTGTTCTGTTAGAGGAATGTTCTCCTAACAAGGTATTTCTATCTGTTCATGATTGGGAATAAACTTTTTGAATACAGAGTATAAACCATGAACACTTGCCAATATCACAACTACTGTTTTTCCTAAAAGTTCTATACCAACAAAAGCGATAATTGCAACATGAACATTTTTCACTTGTTGAACATATATGATGCCTATCTTTGTTTTTCAAATGAAGACAGATTCTTAGAGAGGTTAAGTAACTTACCTGAAATTGCACACTTAATAAATGATAGAGCTGGCTGTAAACTCAGGTAAATCTGACATCTGAATCCATAGCATTAAACCCCTCACTACAGTGTGTGTCTGTGTGTGCATGCGTGTAAGCAATATAAATGTACTTGTGTATGCATAGACAGCAGAAGTGTTGGTTAGAAGAGTGGGGATAACGTGAGGGAGAGGATAACAAGATGAGCAGGTGACTACAGCAGCATCTCTCGTCAAGGTTTTACCTTTTTTGATGTTATTGAACAGAAAGAACAACAGACTGTATATTTAGATGATCAAATGGGAAAAATGATTTATATAATTAACACTGTTTTATTCTGTCGTCTAGAGTAATAGCCAATATCTCACTTGATAAATAACATGATTTTTATTGCTTAAACTTTTCCTGTGTTGAGTTAATAAATATAGAAGGAAATAGATGTCTAAAATACCTTAATGTAAAATGATCAGCACATAACTACCATATGTAAAGTGTTTACATTTCTGTAATTTTTGGTCTTTGGAGACTGCATTTTTCACCATCTTTGGCAAAGCTATTTGACAAAATAAAAAATAAAATACTAAAGTAATCTCATTTTGAAAAGTAAAATGGAAGTAGAGCAGATGTCATTTTGTAAATCGAGAATAAAAATGTTTCTTGGACTTCTCCACCTTCAGAATTAAAAGAAATAAATCTGTGTTGGTTAAAAAAAAAATGTTTCTGTTTGTCAGCATATGAAAAGTTTAAAATAATTTTATTTCATGAAGAGTTAGACTTTAAGTGACATAAAATTTACTGATGGGTGGGAATAATACAATTAAATTTATTATAGTTCTGTGGGTGGCATTTATAGATTCAATGGATCATACATTATTTATTTGCTAAGATAATGCATTATGCAATTAAAGCTATTTTTAAATTTTTTATAATTGAAATTCTGTATTAAACTGCATTTAAATAAAAATTCAGACAATTTAGTTTGTGCATCTATCACAACTAAGGATGGCAGGTGTCTGGGGTATAATATAGGAGGCTTTATTTATTACCAGCTTCTTGCTTTATAAAAAAGATTGAGAATTAATTATCAATCCATCCTGAATTAAACTATGTAAAATTGTATGTTTCCAGGTAAATTCATTCTAAAAAATGCTCTTTTTACCCCCTTTCCCAAGGATAGTCCATTTCCTGCTATTGGCATCAGTGAAACTTTAAAAAATACTGAAAGAAATGTCTGAGTTTTCTAATTCTTGTCCATATGTCCATAAAACTTTAAAAATTGCCAAAATATGAGAGTTAATATATAGTATACAGTTGGATTTGGGGGATTGATTTTTCAGCAGCTATTCTTCCTTCCTAATGGCATCCATATTTCCTTTTTTTATCCTATACCATATAGCAGGGCTCTCAACTATGTACATTGTTCTGCCCTTGACAAAGTGCATGCTCTTTGACCCAATCAAGGTGAATTAGAAACAGAAATTTGAGCAAGCCACAAAAAGATCTAAACACATTCAATTTCATTTTATTCTAGAAGAGGTTCTTAGACTACATGGCTCCTGCTATAAGTCCAACGTCATTGCCATCTAGAATTTCCTGTTTAATTTCAAGCCTAGATTTCCCACTTCATCACCCCTCACTATAGTTGCTTCAAATTTTGTTTGCTTCCAAAATCCTTTGAAGTAGTTATTTTGGTTTAAATAAGGTATAGTCAGTTTCCACAATTTGCATTTGAAGAATACCAATATTGCAAGATTCTAGCCTGTGTCTGTAATATTTTGTCTTCAAAGTACTGTAATGTTGGAAGACGATCTGTTATACATGGTTTGTCAAAGTATAACATTCAGTGGTCAAAATCTACTCCCCAAATACGTATCAAAAATAGTTGATTCTGGGGCAACCCCACCATATTCAGACTCTGATATATAGCTTTGTGTGACATGATTCCTCATGAGAATGTTTTATTTTGGACCAAAATCTTCATCCTTCAGTGTTTACCTAAATATAAAAACAAAACTTAATGTATTTTAAGGTTGAATTTAATGTAACCTGATACAACATAACCAAGATCTAGAAGCTCAGTGAAAGGTATGATACCAAAAAAAAAAAAAAAAACCTTTAAAACAGGCAAATTGGTCTCAAACTAGGCTCCTATGAGAATATAATTTTTAGTTGCTAATACTGACTTCTTTGAATATTCTTTCACCTGAGTTATTCAAATGATTTTTAACAGGGACTATGATGCAAGATCAAATGTCCACATAAAAGACAATATATTGTAGGATGTAATTTTATCTTTTAAAAGTTGAAAAAACATGCACATTTACAAGTTAAGAGTATTTCTAGGAAAAATAGACATAAATTTTACGAAATGTTTTCTTTTAAACTTTATAAAGCCAAAGGCACAAGTTGAAATCTCTAAACTTCCTCTGTTTCTTTCCCATCTGTATGATTATCTTCATATTTTGGCTCATTTTGCTGTATTTAATTCATGCTCTTCCATGAATTTCAAACAAAAACATAATTTTAAAACACAGATTCTTTTAGGCAGTGACTCCAGAGAAATAAAAAAAATACTAAGCTATTTTATATAACTAAACTATATTTGTGACCTTATTAAATTATAGATTGTGGTTGATGGAGAGTAGCATGGCGGTGGTTGACATGCCTATATTCCAGTATCTTATTCAGGTGAAAGTACCTGTACTGAGGTTCAAACACAGGTACACAAATTGAGTCTAATTTTGAAAACATAACTTTTTTTATTACCACAGAAGCATAACATTGCATGCAGAACAAGTAAAAGCAAAACAACAACTTTAAAAAACATTTGCTAAATATGTTTTTGTGGTGTTGATGATGTTTTTTCTTGCACTTTTTTGCTAACATATCATACAACTTTGAATGGTCTTGCTCTTACAGATGGAATCTGAAAATGATACCTGCTTAATACATAATAGGATTGTGAAGGTTAATTTTGGAAGAAAATTGCTACAACTAAGAAATGGTTATTATTTTCTTATTTCCTGTCAGAAGCTTTATATACAACAATGAGCTGTCATTTTATAATTCTAAAAAATATGAGAATGATTACCAGAATAGGTGGTTTACCACAAGGTATAAAACATTGGTTTTACTGTTGTTTGTTTTGTTTATATTTTTCATTAAGCACTAAAACTGAAGACGACTTCCAAATCAGACAATTTGTGTGGCAGTGAATAACGTATGTAATAATTAGAGGTTGCAATTTATTACCTAGTGGGAAGAATTCAATGGAGAGAAATTCAGCACTTAGTCTATTAAAACACCTACTGTTTTCCCTTAAATCATTTATTTATATTTCTAATTAAAAAAATTTACCTGTATAACTGGGTCAAAGAGTACTACAATTGAAAGACTTCCACAGTTAGGGACAGATAAACAATACGCCATTCATGAAACTTGCTAGACTTAGAAGTAGGATGGTGGGAAGAGAGAAAAACATCTATGATACCCACAGTTTTCTACCCTGCCCTGAAGTTCTTCTCCCTCTGATTCTACACTGGAAGGTAGAGATTTGGTAAAAGACATACTTTTTACCTTTTACCTTTCCATCAGATAACCACTATAGAGCAAAACAATCAGATATTTTTATTTAAAAAATAATTAAATAATAATTGTAACTTTAATAATAAAATGATTAATAGTGTTTTAGACTTTATGAGCATTTACAGTGTGTCACACATAGCTTTAAATTTATTAACTTTTTTCTTCTTCTCAAAAACTCTATAAGGTCAGTACTATCATTATTCTTACTGTACAGACACAAAAGCATTTGTCAAAATAACGCACCTGGTAAGTGATGAAAGGGAATTTAAATGCAGGCCTTCTGGCTCCGTAGACCAAATGGTTAATCAATGAGCTTGCTTTCTTTACTTCTTTTTCTCTTCAACCAAAATTATGATTATGGCTGTGTTTGACCATTTTATTAGTTTTCTGTTGTTGCTATGACAAATTACCACAAATTTAATAGTTTAACACAACCCAAAGTCTTTATCTTATAATTCTGGAAGCCAGAAATTCTAGGAGATGATCCGTTTCCTTAGCACCTAGAGACTGCTCAAATTCCTTGGCTTGTGGCCCCCAGTGAGTAATCAAATCATCCGTCCTGTTTCTGTCATCATGTCTCCTCCTTTAACCCTGACTTTCTTACCTCTTTGTTAGAGCACCCTTATGATTACATTGGTCTTACTTGGATAATCCAGCATTAATTTCCCCATCTTAAGATTTTGAATTAATCATATCTGCAAAGACCCTTTTGTAATGGAAGGTAACACATTCACACTTCCTAGGAATTAGGACATGGACATCCTAATGTCCTTTGGGGAGATCATTTGCAGCCTACCACAGTGATTAATTAGTAAGTAAAGTTTTTAGTAATAACAATCATGATCTTACCATAGCAGCCAAAGCAAAGAAAGGATATGCATCTATTACCAGAATCTGAATTTCAAGACGTTAAGACAACATTTGAATTCTGTAGTATTTAAATACTGTTCTCTTCCCATAATTCAGAAATTAAGTGATTTGAACTTAAAAGAGAAATCAGCATTTTTTTAGACATTTAGCAACAAACTTGAGATAAAGCCAGTTGCAAATATCTGAACAGAGAGGCTTCAGACATACTCACAAAAATTGCAAAGTTCAATTTCTATTCCTAGTCCTTTCAAATGTTTGGACCTATGTTACTTGTTTTGGCCCCTAGTATGACCGTCCAGAAGACAGAACCTAGATAATATCTGAATAAAAAAACCTGAATATCAAATTGTGATGCTACACAAGGACTTTCTCAAGAACCCAAAGGAAGCCTTAAAGGCTACAATTTTAATATTTGGTATGGACTATAACACACACACACACACACACACACACACACACACACACACACATATATATATACATACTTTAATTTATACAAAGTATTTTTATGCACATTGCTTTTTTCCAATCTCATAATATGCTTGAGTTCATTTGGGCAACTACTAGTTTCATGCCCATATTATGGCTAATAAAATCGATTGCTAATATAAACTTTTGGAGAATAGATGATAATCTTAGACTACAAACTCATTTTATGATTTATACTCATTCTCAATCACATATACTATGTGACCTCCTAAAAAGTAATGTATTTAATTGCAAAATTCTCTAGGTTTATCTTAGTGTTTTGCAAACAATGATAAACTGTTAAATGGTTATTCTATAAATCCTTAATTTTTTTAAACACAAAATATATTTAATGTTTTAAAAGTCACCAATAAACAAAGCAATCATTTAGTTAAATTTAATATAGAGGACAGTTTTGCATTTACTAATAATACACATATGTATATATGCACATATATATACATTTTATATATTTATTTAAAATAATTAGATACAGAAACAAAACATATTATTGAATGAATTATTTACTTTGACAAAAGTAAATGCATTTCTTCTTCTTTTCCATTTTTATCTTACTTTGTGATTTCCTTGGTTTCCTCTTTGAAGTAGACAACCATGGTATCTCAGTAGTTCAATCTTCCCCAAACATTACCCATGTTTTTTCCTTTATTCAGTTATAATAGTTTTATTATTCAGATAATAAATCATCATGTGTCAAACACTCTAAAAGGCTCTGGAGCTCTGAATATAGAAAGATGAAACATTACCTGCCCGTCAAGTATTTGTGAGCCTCCAGGTGAGATCAGACATGTACACACAGTTGATTATAAGAAAAGGCAAAATGTAAATACGATATGGGTAGAAATACATAACTGTGTTCTAACTTATCAGCAAAACATTCACTCTTGATTCCTTATTCTCAAGTATCTATGGAGGGGAATTTCTACTAAACAATTTTAGTAAACTGGTTAAAATTATTCTTATCACTAATACTGATAGTGACTTACCCTAAAGACAAAGTGTAGTAAAAGAAAATGTTTACATATGGTTTATTTAACCTGAGGAAATCAATTTTATAAAATAAATTTACTAAACATTTACAAATTATGATACTTAGGATGTCAAATAATCTGTGATATAGAGAAAACAAAATTGGTCCATTGATAATCTTTGAAGTTGGGTGATGGGTATGTGAGCTTCATTATACTGTTCTAGTATTGCATATGTTTGAAAAATTATACAATAAAAAGCTTAAAAACTTTAAAAAGGAGAAGTTTCATATCTGGTGGTAGGTTTATATTAATCCTGTCTTTTGAGGAAGAATTCTTCCAGTACTCTTTAAACCACAAGGTAAAGTTGCATGTTTGTAGAAGAATGAATATTGTCTATAAACTTTTAGGATATGTTCCTGTAGAATAACAACTGATTCAATAAACTTAGAGCAGTGGCTCTAAAACAACGATGAACATGAGAATCATCTGGAATGCTCACACTAAATACAGAGTTTCCTGTTAGTTAACTTTTTTGAGAGAGGCTCAGGAATATGACTTTATGACAAGCTCCCAGGTAATTTTGACGTGTGGTTCAAAGAACTCATTTTGAGGAAACCACTGGATTGAATATTGACATAAAACAAATTAACAAGTATAATTCTCAATGGTTCTAGCATTTTGACCTTGTATACATATATTTCCCAACAATCTCTAAAACATTCAGCAAACTGTGGAACCTGTTTAGCCAAACACCTTACCTGTCTAACACAAAAATGAGATCCTCAGGAACTACCTGATATTACTTGGCTCAATTCTAAATCCCTTTATTGAGACAAAGTGGTCTATTTAATTATGGATTCCTAATTTCCAACATTTGAGCTTAACAGTCATGCTAATATACCCAGTTCTGAATAGAAGGTCTAGTCAATGTGAAAGAAACAACGTTTTCCATTGGAAAGCTTACAAGAGTCTAGTGCAATGCCTGTCTTCCAGTCGATTATTGACAGTCATGAAAATCATTTTCTTTATTATTGGCAAAGCTATTTAGATTCAATTCTCCAGCAGATGGCTTTCAAATGAGTGACATATCACCACTTTCAGCATCTTGACATGCCATGACCTTCAGATTATGTATTACTTTGCTTAGTTTCAATCATTCAATAATGATTTATTTACTGAATTCATTGAACTAATGTTGTCCATTATCCTTTGTGTATATTTAACACACACTAGCCTTCTATTGATGGGAAACAACATATTTTAACATTAGATAAGAAAAAGAAGTCATTTACAAGCAGACTAAAAAATTCTCCATAATTATTTCTAAAAAGCTGACCAACAAAACCAGTATTCTGTAGAAGAAATAAGTGATGCAAAATGAGCTGGTAAACAGTCATTATTTTCCAATGTTATTTTCATTTTACTTTTAAATTCATGTGCATTTTAGGGAAATTAAATCTCTTCTATTATGTATTAATTTTCACTTACAAAAGAACCTTGAATGATAAAAATTGAGCTCCTAATATTTTGCTAATGAGTCTAATATTTTGTGTGTTTGCTTTTAAGAAGAGGACAAAAAAAAGAATACTGAATGGTTTTTAAACAGGTGATCTTCTAAAATAAAAATATAGCACTGAGAAAAAACAGATAAGCATACAAGAATAAAATTTGAGGAGAAATGCTATCATTCTTTATGACTACTTAATACAAAGAAATAATCCAATCTAATTTTCTTAAGACTATTGTAATTGGAAACAGATGGCCTGGTTCCTAATATTGTACAAGTTATGAAACCCTGATAGGGTTCAGTTTCTCTTCTGAAAGTAGACCTCATAATTTCTGCACTTCCCAATTTGTACAGCTGTAGTAAGGATCACATAAAGTAAATCACTGTTTCCTGAATTTCCTTAATGATAAGCATTGCCTGCAGTGTTTGTGGAAGCTGTAACTGCCCAGATTTTCCCCACGGGAATTCTGATTTCGAAGGGCAGAGATGTGATTCCATATTGAAATATTAACATGAGATCTAAGTGAATTTTACATTGTAGAAGTTTGGGCAATACTAATGGGATTGTTTGCGTTTTTTTCCCCCCCCACTGGTAGGAAGTAAGTAGTGAGGGGTTAATGTAGGGCTAATATTTAGTCAGAACTCATTGGCATGTCCTTAGTAGTAATTAATATTGAAATACTTCTGACCAGGTTTGCAAATAACCATCTCTGGAAGCAGCTGGTCTCTCTTCTGGCTACTAAGATTCTTCTTGCTCCACACTGCCACCAAAAACTATGACTGAAAGGGTAGTGGGTGTCACGGCAGACAGCCTGCAGGATTCTTCTCCAGGCTTCGATACCGGTTTTTCTGTATTGGCCAGTACTTGTGCCATATTAGTTGCTAAATATTTATAATTTCACCCCTGGGTCAAGGCATATGTTTAGTAAATCCATGGAAAGATTAACCAATTATTTTTGAAGTAAAATTGTATATGGTTCCTGGAGAGTCTAAATAAAACTCCGAAACAAATGAGCACTGCAAAAACAGAGTGCTTACATAATTTCAGAGGTTTTGTTTGCCTGGGAGCTAGGCTTTTTCCAATTTTCCAATTTCAGAATATATTTCAAGGGAAAATTGGTAGTTATTCTCATTGTGAATAAATTCAGTAAGAAAGACAACACACATGAAAGAATTGAAGAACAGTAGGCACGAAAGTGTGGAGCCTTCAATGCAGATGAGACGTATGCTGGCAGCTCAAGTGTAGACCATCAGGGAAGGACAGAGAGAGAGAGAGAGAGAGAGAGATCTTTTCATAGAAATATAGAACTACACATAGCACACAACAATGATGTATGTGAAGACTGAAATATATAGACTATATAGAATATTTTGCAAAACAAAATGTATTTTTGAGAGATTGCAGCAAGAGCAACAAATCCTCTCAAAGAATTATTGAATAAATTAAAAAACTTTTGAAACTGTGCTACAATATTATATCATAAATAAGACATGAATGATCACTTACCCTAGGATTTGAGAAGCTTAGAGGTTTCAGAATATGAATCTAAATTTATACAATACATAAGAAAAAATGAAGTAAAGTGAACAAACTCTAGATAAGTTATCTCAGAATTTTTGCACTGAAAGTGCTAAATGATTTTGAATTGCAGGACAATAAACAAAGGAATGAGAATGGAAATTGTAGTTCAAACAAAGTATTGGTATTAGAACCTGTTGTCTTGAGATTATGGTAAGAAACTCTGGGCAGGGAGACAGGATCTGGCATCTGAGAACACAGCTTACATGTTGGTAAGCTGGAAGCCCACACGAAGCCACGGTGGGGAATAATTTATATGGGAGCTATTGTCTGCAGGAGGCTTTTATGGCTTTTATAGGTTTCCTCCACCATGATCTGTGGAGACACTGACTGGTTAAAATGTCAAGGACAAATGAAAGTTGGACATTAATGATCTCTTACTAACACCCTGGTGAGGAAAATGCAATCGTTAAGTCTCACTTCATAATTGAATGTGTCAACAATTGGTTGGGAAGTTTAGCTTAACTGTTTGGTAAATATGCTCTTAGGTTTATATATAACGTGATTAAGTTTTCCAAATTATTCCCCTATGCTTGAATTTGTAATTAAAGACACCAAACTAGGTAATGTATAGAAATGTCTCAATCCAAGTGACCATATAATTATCTAACTAGTGGGCTAGAAGTACCCAGAGTGGGGCAGCTTGACTTTAACCAGTTTTACCTATCCTACGTTAAATCAACCTAAAGATACAGAATTTTTAATATATAAAGACGTTAACAGTCAGTTACGTCTTGTGATCTTCCTGAGATTGAGTTGTGGTTTTTCATGCTTAAGTAACTTTTTTTTTCTATTCCTGTGACTCAGTAGCTAAATATATTTAGTTACATAAACTACCAAGTTCTATGCTACCAGTGAAACAAGTGTACGTTTACTCACAAATCTGTCTGAGAGAACTCAAAAAGATAACATACATCGGTATTCTTAAATTTAATAATACTGTAGAAAAAGGATTTCTTGCTGCTGAGTTCACGTCATGTTCACTAACCAAATTTTTTCTTTGTTTCATAGTTCATCTAATAATTTGGTGTGTGATACATGCTCACTGAAATCTTATCTTCTTCCACATCTACTTATTCACAGAAAATTTCTTTGATTTCTAGTTTTCTGTAACTACTGACATGGCTCTTCAAAACCTCTTTTGTTTATAAAGTAAAATATCTCCATATCTACCCATTTCTGGCAATGCTCCTTTGCTATCTTCTAGATAGCAATCCAAGTCACTTCTTTAATATTTCTCTCCTCTGTTATCAATAAATGTTTTCACTGGAAATATTGTCTTTCTGCTAACAAACATCCTGAAGTTTCTTACATATTAAAGTTTTATTTTCCACTCTAATCATTGCAAGACAATTCTCTGTAGATCTTTCATATTTCTGCATGTCTTGCGAGCTGAGGCATTGATTGACTTTCTTTTGGAATATCTTTTCAAGGATGTTTGCATAGCAAACAGCTTTGGAAGAGAGAGATAGCATCTCCCTCTGGAGCAGGAAGCAAGTTTCTCTATTGTTCAGTGTAATAATGGCAATGTCTTCAATCATGGCAAAGATTAGACAAGCTTATGGATCATTATAAATGAGTTATCAAAACTCTGGATTCTTCTCCTGTAATTAAATCCACTGCATGTGCAGGTATCTCACCTGGCATTAAGGCTCAGTGTATAGATGCAAATACTAATGCTCTGCTGGTATAGCTATGGATATTAGTAATAATTTTCTTTGTCTCTGACCCAGGAGTCTGTGTCTTCTGCCAGCATCCATGAAAGTGTGACAGGCTAAATTATTTACTTTCAGATAGGGTAATTTCTCACCTTCTTTTTAATTCTCAACACAAACATGCCTTCAAGATACAATTTCATGTTGTTCTATTGTTTTGTTTGTTTTTACTACCCCAATCATCAAAGAATAACCTATGTGCACTACTTAGAGTTCTTCCTGAACTGCTTACTCTTTAACACAGTGAAGTCTAACTTCTCCCATACTATTATTGAAATTTGCTGTCTTCAGGGACCCAATTCTTTAATATTGAATCCAGAGTTCTTTGAGCAATTCCTGATTTTCCATGATCTCTCTGCAGCATTTGTTAAGTCGATCATTTGTTCTGGTTGAAGCTCCTCACTCGTGTTTCCCCTTTTAGCTGTCAGTTCCTTCTCAGATGCTCTCAGTGACCTCTCCTTTAGTAATATCTCATTAGAGCGATCGTATTCCTCATGTTGCAGGAACAAAAATCTCTCTTTTTGATCAGTTCTTTTCTGATAATACATTAGCAGTTTAAATATCTTCAGCTAAAAACTGAATCTCCAAGTAGACCTTTCTCTGTTCCCCACTCTCACATCTCCACCCCTGCCAATCACTTCCACCTTAACATCCCCATCTTCAGTCTCTCAAATCAGCGTATGCAAAGGCGCACATCTTTCAGCTTAAACCAAATTACTTTTTTCTGGAAAGGATGGCATTTTTTATCTAGTTTTCCTAATTTTAACATTGAGAAACATCTTTTATTCCTCTCCATATATATACACTTTTTATCTTACAGAATCTTCATTATGAATGTTTCCATGTGGCTCCTTATTTACACTGTTTATTTCATTATCCTAATTCAGGACACATTCATTTCATTCTTGGTATATTACATGGATTTCCTAAACTCGGGATCTAGATTCCTCTATTTGTTGTATTACTAAACCAGTAATTTTTTTTCCTGAAAATACCACTGCATTTTTTTTCAATTTCCAGATTAAAAAAACTCTTGCCTTTAAAATATTTTATGTTGAAGATCTCCACAATTATATAACAAGATATTTCTCTATTTTCTCTGTTATCACTGCTCTAAATGCTCTAAATACCTATATTCATTCATTCATTCATTCACCAAAAATTATCATCCATATTTCAAGCACATTGCTAGAACTCAGCAAAAAATGAACAAAACATATACTTGCACTGAAGTACTAGGGTAAAATAATTATTGAACAGAAATATGACAATGCAGTGTTATAAAAATATAGTGTCCAGTGATTAGAAAATATATAAAGGGAAATGGTAAAATGCCAGACTTTGAAGGTCGGGAAGCTTATCAGCTTTATTTCCAAACATTCTATAAAATACCATTTTCCATATTCTTGCTCATGTCATTTTTCTGGTACTGAATGTCATCTCTTTTTTCTCCCCACTTATGTGTTTTACTTTTTATTTCAAGTTCAATGCCTAGCTCCAGTTCTATTTCTGTATGAGATTTTCCTCCATGACTACAACTGTATGAATCTGTGTGGTAAATAATACCAGTACTACTCAATTTAAACTCAGCATGAGGTATTTTATTATTAGTTGTTTGCTGTGACTTTGGTTGTAACATGTTTAAAGATAATAAATATCTTTAAGCAAGTATGTTAGTTAATACTAGTATTCAACTCTTAGTAACTAACAAAGGGTTGATTTTTCTTGCTTAACAAAAAAACTGGAAATAAGGATTTCCTGTAGTAAGTAGCTCACTCATATAAAGGCTGATGTTATTGTGATTTTCTCAGCTCTTCAGCTGTATCTGAGAATAAATGGATGTTCCAATTAGAGCAATGATGCTTTCCTTTCAGTGAATTAAAAGAAGGAACAATACAGTAGAAAAATGATGTCAAAATTAGGAAAATAAAAAGATATAGAGGAGAAAAGTCGAGATAGATTTTCATTTTCATTTATATCTCAAGAGCATAGATTTTTTTCAGGAAGCCAATCTTACTTGCATGGGATACAAGAAAATTTAAATTTTAACCTGAACATGTTGTTACTCATTACAAAATTGCAGTTCTGTAAAAGAAAGGAGAGACTGAACATTTAGTAGGTCACTGGTAGGGACTGCCACGGTAAAAGACTATTTCTATTATCAGGTGCTAACTGTCATTCATTGACATTCAATGTAATTCACTACAAGTGTCCTGTATGTTCATCCCTTTACTGATAGATCTGTCTGTTTCTATAGACATGACTATGGTTTGAAGAACTATGTTGAGTTTGTAATCAGAAAAGACAGGATACAACTTCTGGGATGATAGCAATAATCCATATCTTAATTTTCATGATGGTTATAGGGAATATAGAATTGTCAAAAACACTCCAACTTAACAACTATGATTTTTTACCAGATTTATTGAAGTAAAACTGACAAATAAAATTATACATATTTAAGGTGGACAATGTAGTGTTTTGATATGAGCTTATAGAAACAAAGAGTGGGAACATGGTTACCAGGCCTGGGAGAGTAGGGGAAATAGGGAAATGTTGATCATTGGATAAATGCTTTCAGTTTTAAGATGAATAAGTTCTGGAGACCTAATGTAGAGTATGGTGACTACAGTTAATAATAATGTGTTGCATACCTAAAATTTTCTGAAAGTATATCTTAAGTATTCTCTCCACAAACACACATGTACACACACACACACACACACACACACACAGACACACCCCAAAGGGCTGACAATCAATTAACTTGATTGTGGTAATCATTTCACAGTGTTACATATATGCGTGATTTTATTATACATACATTTTATCTCAAAACTAAATAGAAAATCACTAGATTTCTTCATTTGCTATTTGATGGAGGCTATATTAATTTCCTATTGCTGTTATACCAAAATACCACAAATTTAGGGGTTACAGCAATGAAAGTTTATTTCCTTACATTTCCAGAGATCACAAGACATCTGAAATAAGATCATAGCGTTGTGTTCCCTCTGGAGGCTATAGGGGAAAACTCGTGTCTTTGCCATTCCTAGTGTTTGAAGGCCATCCATTTTCCTTGGCTCCTGGACCCTTCCTTTAACTTCAAAGTCATCACTCCAACTTCCAGTCATCTCCACATATCCTTTTAATGATTTTACCCTTTGCCACTCTATTATAAGAACCACATGAACACATTGGGTTCACCCAGATAATCCTGAATAATCTAAAAATCCATCTCAAAATCCTTAGTTTAAGCAAATATGCAAAGTATCTTTTTGCCATACAAGGTAAAATATTCATAAATTTTGATGATTAGGATGTGAACATCTTTGTGGGTAGGAGTGGGGAAATGTGTGACTTTAATCTGTCTACTACAGAGGCCAAATGACCAGACCAATTAAAAACAAATTCCCAGAGTCACTGACATCAACTGTGAAATGGAAGCAGCTGTGCACAAATCAGAGCCATAATTAGACTGGTCTAAGTATTAGAAACTGGAACTGTCAGCAAATGCAAACTTTTTCTTTGTACGAGATTATTGTCCAGGAGCTGAGGAAGGTATGCCCAGGTGCAAAAATCTATTGACATGTAATTCTTACAACATATAATATAGTCATCATTGGTACATGATTCCTCCTACACATCTTAGTGAAATTACAGCCATGCACCTTCCTGGTAGCATTAGCTTGTGCTAAATAAATATTTGATAGTGATCTTAACTAAGAGAACGACTATATTACCATTGAGGCCAACTAAGTAGATTTCCAGTGATCTGCAGAAGACATAATGCTATCCTCAGCACCTGCTTTACTCCTAGGGACCAATGGATTGGAAAACATGACAAACAGTAATATTTAATCAAATATCCAAGTGTTTTGGAAACATCAATGTTTAGGTCACTGTGTTCTTGAATTTAATTTATTATTTTAAAATATAGTGTATTCCTTAATGGAAGCCAAGACTTTCTTCCTGCTCTTATTGCTACCAAATCATTTTTTAATTGCAGATACTGATTCTAGGGAAGGTAAGGGCCAATTATTAACTTCCCATTAATTTACAAGCCCCCTCTTATGGTTTACACTAAGCAAACCCCATTCTATTAACACTTAGGGTCTGATAAAACAAACAGAAAGCTTTCACAATCACCATTTCAATTAAGCTAACCTGACCAATTTAGGACTTACAGATACATTAGCTCCACAAATTAAACTTCTGTTCCTATGAGTATTTTACTGAGCTTATTTATTCGGCTTAGGTTTTTGAGAATAGTTGTCTGTCAACTAACTCTTCTTTAAATATATTTGTCTCTCGGGGACTTTTGTCTCAGAAGCCTTCATATACATAATTACTTATTTTCTTTTCAGAAGCACAAGGCATCTAGTCATTTTTTACTTTTAATACTATATACATAGTATTAAAATATATCTGTGTGTGTGTATGTGTGTGTGTGCATATACACACAGAGAGAGATATAAAGTTGATTTAGAGTTGATTTAGAGTTAAAGATTCATCACTGTAATCAACTATTACCTATTTACATCTCTGTACTCCTCAGAATTACTGACATAAACATTTCCAAATTGTTAGGAAACAGTTGTTTTAAAGAATATTTTTTTCTTCTCTGTTTCTCTGTTCTGGGTTAACCAAGGATAATGACTACAATAACTGTAACTTATATAATTAAATAGGTCACTGGTGACTTAAATTGAGGGCAATATTGAACTTAAGGGGTCACTTCTCTAACAGTCAATTAATAGTTTCTTTCATTGTTGTTTCAGGATCATTATGATTGAGAAACCAATTATAATTGCCAGGAATTATATGTAAAATGGTGGGGAATTAAGAGTTTTCTCTCTTACTGTTGGAGAATACTTAGATCATTTTTCATTAAGAAGTGATTTGTGGTTTGAAGGAGAGTTTTCTAAGTGATCATGAGAGCTTCTTATGTATCAAGGAATGAAATGGCTTTCATATTCTACACCTGCAATTTCATGAAAATTGGTCAATCTTTTAAAAGAATTATAGAACTACAATAGTACAGATGGTTTAAAAGTTGGCTTAGACCATTGTCTTTCACCCTTTGACTTCAACTTTTACTGCCTCTAAATAAAACTGACAGGTAGAAGTACTAGCTCATATTTAGAGATCTTCCAAGGACAACCCACAGTCTACCTGGGTAATCCATCCCAATGCCTTACAGACCTCATACTTCTCACAATAAATCAATTTTCTCTGTGTTTTCCACAGTGAAATTAGAGCACAACATATGAACATAATACTATAATGAATCTCTACAAATCAAATGATTAAATTAGACTTTTATTTATCCAGCTAAAACTAAATAGCACTCTCTTTCTTGAGTTTCTTTAAAATAGATTTTCTTAGAAACTGCTTTAAGATGCATAATGGCTTTCTTTAAATTGTCTACAATCTTCTTGAATTTACTTATTTTATAATTTGACTGTGTTATTTTATCTCCTTCTCAACATATCTGAAACTCAAACCACCACCTCTTCTTCTAAATTAACTCCCTCTCCTGAATTCTCTGCTGACTTTCATTGTACTATCTCCTTTTGTATACACAGGGTCAAACTTTTAAGGATATGAAGATTAGATTTTTCCTAGTCTTATCCTATAGTCCAATCAGTGTCCATGTTCTTGTTAATTAAGCCTTCTAAATGTCCCTTTATTTAACATTATCTATTATACTGTCTCAGGCAGTATATTTAGGATCATGCTGCTTTTTATTGGGACTACTGCCATAGTCTCTTAAATAACATATATGTTTGTCTCTTTTTTTTATTGTTCATTAATCTTCAGAAAATTAATTTTAGTAAAGTACAGCTGGGAACATATATAGAGGACATCTGTAAGATTCATTCTCAGGCCCTTTTGACATATTTTTTATGTTTTGGTATTTTTTTACTCATAAATATCAACTTCCCAAAATAAAGACAGAAAATCACTTTCCAAGACTCCTGTGCAGCTGAGGCACAGGTATGTGAATCTACCAATCAGGCTTATTGGTTTCATATTTTGACTGAGAAGTAAGAAAAGTGAGGGTGCAGACCCCATGCACTATGCAGCTATGAAGGTGGTGGAGGCACTTGGGTTTGGAGGCAACAGTGATGACTAGGTACTTTTCCTGAAACAGAATTAGCACACATGCATTAGCAGTAGTAGCAGTAATGCTGATTTCTTGGTACAGAAATGGTAGCCATACAAAAATTTCGGTAGTGATAATTTTCTCATAAACCTTTTTTACAGCGTGATTCTGGTTTGTTTCCAAATGGCTACCCGGAAGTTCATCACTGGGGCCCCTACACAATTCTCTGAGCTATACAATATATTTTTATAATCATTTTTCCAGGAAAATGAAACATGGATCTTCTGTAGTTTATAAATAAGAATCTAGAGTAATATCGCATGTAATTGCTTGCATCAAAATATTTTGTATCTCTATTTCTAAACTTCTAATATTTCCCAAATTTCTCAGAATTTCCCAAATTCAGGCCTCAAAGTCTCATTTAAGTAATGGATCTTTCTTCTACTCCATATTAATTATACATGCCAGCCAAACTGTTCTAATTATAACTGTTGGAAATTACTCTCATTTATGTACTTTTGAACCCTTTTGTGCCACTCTTACTACAGTTCCTCAAAAAAACCATTATCTCTCCTTTAATGACTAACTGAAATCCTACCTTCTCTGATAAATGCAGATGAAAGTCTCATTTGGCATCATCTTGTTAGTGTTAACTTTTTTCTACATGTTTTTGTGTCGCTGCATCATTACCACATATGATCTTGAAGTACAGAGGGATTACCTAATTCATCCCCCTGGACTATTCCTGCTAACCCCCAATAGAACACAGACAGGTGCTCGGTAAATATTTTTCCCAAGAGAAATTAGATGACATCTCACCTCTGGTGAGGCTCTGTCCCAGTGGAGGATTAGCTTGTGGAATTTATTTGCATCACACATATTTACTCAGCCCTCTTCAAGGGCATCACTCAAACAGATCATTACTTGAGTTAGATCTAACTTGTGTTAGGTCTACTCATTATTTTTAATTTATGGCCAGAAAATAATCAGCATAGTATAGAATTTGGACTAACTTTACTCACAGTTCATGACCAGTCAACTTATATTTTATGATTAGGTGACATTAGTCACTTTAACCAGTCTCAGTGGCTTAACACAGCAAATATTTATTTCTTGCTCACTTATTATTTATTATCAGTGGCCAGAGTTTTCCTCCATGTTGTGAATAGAAACCTAAAACTCTTCTATTTGTGATGTCATAATTTTAACACTTGATCCCTAAAGTAGGAAAGTGTAGAAATACAGGAGACATAGAAACTTTAAACTGCCGTGGGCTAGTGCATATGTCACTCCTGTTCACAGTCTATTGGCCATAACTAGTCATATGAACCTAGCATATCATCATACAAGGATAAGAAACACATAGGAAAACATGGAATATATGACAAGTACTATCCCTTTATGCCATGTAATCTTAAATTTCTCTGATGAATTTTGTCTATTTAAAATTTGAGTAACACCAAAAATTAAACTTATTTTCCATTAATTTTCAGAAAGATTAATCTTCTTCCTTTTTTCCATCGCCTTACTTCACCCATAAACACACCATGCTTCTTTTGAATTCATTTCATATTTTCCTCATCCGTGCTACTAATTTTCTTAAAAAATTGTCTGCCTTTCACTCACGGTCTATTTAAATCTGAAATATGTTAAAGCCCTAAGTCAATTTTCTTACGTTTGTAAGGGATCTTCAGATATTTTGGAGCTCATTAATGTACCGTTTACAAATTTCTACGGCACTTAAGCCACAAAACATGAAGCTAAATTATCTTACCATTACGTGTACATACTATGCATAGAGAATTCTGTTGATTGTAAAGATAAAAATATGGTTTTATGCAATATTATATAGATGAAAAATCTTATAAAAGGGCTTCATAAATAAGTGAAACCAGTAGTAGTTACTTTTGGTAGTGAAAAAATAGATACAACATAGTAAGTAACTTGGCTATATTATACTATGTTCTAAAAATTTGTCAAAAGAATGCTTTAATTATTATGTGTGTGGGAGGGAGAAGATGAATTTAGAATTTACCTACAAAATTCTAAATCAATACAGAAATGGACAAAGGAGTGAGACATCACTACTAGTTCTACTAGTGTAAAGCTGATCCCAGGAGGATACTAGCCGTAGCGACATGTGCAAGCTACCTAACACTCCCTACATCCTTCATTAAGTTTATCTGCTCATGACAGGTAGATTGAGAAAATACAGATTTTTATTCCATCTAGGAACATATTAATTATTGCAAAGGAGAGGAGAAGGGGGGTGACCTGAGAGCAAGCTGATTCAAAACAGAGAAAACTGTAAAGGGGGTTGTGCCACAGAGTTCCATATACTTTTCTATATATCTCCAATCAATCATCTAAATCACTTTTCCTTTTCTGAGGACTCGATAAGTGGTTGTGGATAAAAGAGATGAAGGGTCCCTCCAAAACATTTTACTTTAAGGGAGAAGAATTTCCCTTCCCTCTAGATAAGAAGGAGGGTGAAGAATGAGCATTTTCCCTTTCAATAGAAGGCATCACGAGAAAATGGAATTGGAATTGCTCTATTAAAAAAAGTTGGAGGAGTGTGTGTTGCCAGATCATTGGTATAAAGTCAGGAAAACAGGGTCTGAGCTTGCACAGTAAAGCTTCCTTGGAATATTATCTTCAGGAAGGTACGTTCTTTGTCTTGTTTCTTCCAAATATATCTAGAATTGTAAGCTGCATGTACTAGGCACTCAGTAAATAGATTTTTGAATGGAAAGAGATAGTGGCCAACTTGTGAGGGTCTTAAATTGGTGATTTCAGAAGGAATGTTATTTTATAGAAATGAAGTGCAGATTTTCAAGCAAGGTCTGACAAGAACAAAGTACCATTTTAGGAAGATTAATCAGGCAGTTCTTTTTGCAAAGAGTTGCATTACCAAGAGTCTTAAGGGAGGGAGCTAAATTAGCAGATAATTACAAGAGCCTTAGGATGATCTGATGGTGGCTTTGATTAAAGTAGAAGAGGATGGGTGTGGAAGAGAGTAAAGGACAGTTATGTAAAACCACATAGAGGAAAACGATCATGCATTGATAAATGATCTGAAGAGCAGTGTGGGGGAGGAATGAGAGAGAAAGATAGACCAACAGACTCATCACTAATTGAGCATTTGTCCTGATGGAGGATTCTTGGAGGAGAAAATTCAAATATGTGACATAATTATTGTTCTTTTGTAGAAATACTGTGTTCATGGGGAAAAAAGTGCATGGGAAACAAATGAAGATGTTGCCTAAATTTTGAAAATAACTGGTATATCTGTGCAGAGATAATACCTACAAATGTGGCAATAAATTCAGGCTATTTTTTTTGTAACTGAGAGATCAAGAAATCAAAATAAAGTATTGTAAATACTTCCTTTTTTTATGAGATAGACTCAGATTTTCACATTGTTTTGAGTCTCATGATCTATTCTGAAAACATGTATCAACAAGTATCATGTGTCAATTTTACCTGGGGAATTCATTTCAACCACTCTAACATTCTTAGAAAACGTAAATATGAAATAATGATATTAATGTCTGATCCTTTTTATAACATAACTATTATATTTATATTTTTACATTGAGAATAAAGACAAGCATGAATATATACAAAGAAATACAAAATTGCAGAAAATTTAAATGATAGTAGTCCAGTAAAAGAGTGTTGAGTACCTATAAAAGTTTTTCTTTTGATTAGATAAATTAAATTGGTCTATGAACCTTCCTTTCTTTGAAATCACTAGCAGAAGTCATTACATGTATTAAACAGGATAGCATAAAGAGATTTTTCCACTCAGAGTAAATTTGATGTTAGGAGGATCTCATTCTTTCTGCAAGTGACAAGGGACTGCTTTCCTATGAAGCTGACTGCAATTTCATATTGTGATGTCTCACATTAGACATGGCCAAGGCAGGAAAGAAGATATTCACCATCTTCAGAGTCACGCTGCTCTAAATAGGTATGCCCTGTGGCTTTTTGTCCACACCCTCCATACACGTAAATAGGCCAAGGGCATTTGACAGCTGCTTTTTAAAGTTGGAGTGCAGGAGTGCTTGCTTCAGAATAGTCAACAGATTCCAATGACATCTGGGTTTCAGTCTATTTTCAGAGAAGAATTAGGGGCTGGGGACGGAGTGAATAGAGGACGTATTCCTCCCTTTTATTATTTGAAAGACACATATATATAGAATCTTTGTGCTTAAAAGTAAAAAAATAGACTACATTTTTATAATTTTAATATTTAACTTAGTTAAATGAAATGTTTTAAATTTAAATTAGGCACATGGCTAGATTTCTAATTATTTTATACTGAACAGGAATTGTGTCTTATTGTTAGATCATTGTCATTTAAATTATTTTATAGTTATACAGTTGAACAAATATAAAACATTGATTAAAAAACCAACAACGTGTATAAATTAAAAATAAAACCTTGAGTAGAACTGTATTAATTATAATCATTGCTTTTGCATTAGTTTCCAAATTATTTCTTGATGCCCCAGGGCTATTTCTAGAAAAATCGTAAGAGAGTTTTCGTTCTATGAAATGTTCTTCATCAGTGCTTAGAGTGTACGTGGGACTATAAACCTCTGCTCCTCACGGATCTTTCCTTTCCCTTATATCTCATCTCCTCAAGGCTTTTTCTCCTACATATGATGATATAAGATAATTAGATTACTAATTTTGCCTCATGGTACTACTAAATTTCAAGAAAACCACCTCGGGAACATCAAAGTCATCTTTGACTTCTCCCAGTCCTTGTGCACCAAGATAGTAAATCATTTGCCAGTTTCATAATCTACCAATGAAATATCTCAGGTATCTATCAAATCATTTTTATTCTTATGCCCCATTCCTAATGTTATCACACTCGTCTGAGCCAATATTACTTCCTCACTTGGATAACTGCAAGCAGTTTCTAATCAGTAATTCAACTTCAATCTCTCCTAAGCTCAGCTGCCAGAACTCTCGCTACAAAGCACTGCTTTCGTGCTGGGTTATGTTATTTCCTGCTCAAAAATATTTCCTCTTGCCTAGAAAATTAAAAATACTCACAAGACATTTAAAATACTAAAATATGTTCTCAGTCAGCTTATCTACTCTTATCCCTGACTACTTCCTTAGTGGTTCCTAAGTCTTCATCAAATTGGCCAGTTTGTTGCAGTTTATCTTTATATCCCTGGAAGCTTTGGTTGGTATACTAAGCTGGACAAAGAATTTCAAAATAAATAGGACAAAGAATCCACATTAAAAATAACTTCTACTCTAGTAATGAAAATATAAATACAGATGAAAAGTTTCCCTCTTTTCATGAAATTGTCATTCATTTGATGAGAGGGTTTTGTAAAAATAAGAATCATGATAGACATATTCAAAATTTGCTAAGTATTATTTTTGACCAGGGAAGTTAAAGAACAATATTTGACAGAAAAGGTGACATTTGATCTTGTCCTTAAAGAATGAGTAGAAGATTGCCAAGTAAAATTGGAAAATCAGAGTAGCAGAAGACTATTCTGGATATGGGGAAATTATATGAACACAGGCAAAACTATTTCAAAGTAGTAGTATATGTTTAGGGAATAATATCTACATTTGTGTGTATAGTGCAATGTTTCCTACAATATGTTTCAAGGAGTATCAATCTTGTAAGGGACTCATATGAAAAAAATGGAGATCGGATAAAATCTATGACCATCTTAATCTGTGAAATTCAGCAATCCATATATGTTTTGGGGGTACTAACAGTGCTTGAAGAGATCTTTAATTTACTTTTCTTTAAAATTTATTCAAACTTTTGGAAATATTTTACCTCTCCTTTTAAATAAGACAGATTTTTAATATTGTTTTGAATTAATGTTATGCAAAAACTCCTTTGGGGAATAAGAGTGGACAAATACAAAGAGTTCTGGAGATTCTTGCACTAAAACAGTTGTCAAAGTGCATGAAAATGACTTTAAATAACAAGGACAACTTTTATACAACTTAAAACACTAGATAAGAGTACACATATAGTGTTCCCTAATAGAAAGTGCTCTATATTAAGGACATAGAATTTTCTTATTTACTCTTACTTTAACTTTTGGGGAAAATTTGGCAACATGAATTTCGAATGAAGACATCTTCTTTTCCTGTATGAAAAGGAATATATTGGGGAGAAGGGGTGGTTGGAGGTGGGAGGTACTAGTCATTTTGAGCATACATTATCTCTGCTGGTAAAATTTTATATAAAAAAAGAATTATCAGCATCTTTATTGCAGAAAGTAAAGAGCAATTTGTGACTACATTGTTTCAATTGCCCAGTTGTGTATCAGTGAGTACAGAAGGATCAAAATTAGCCAACGTCATCCTGCATTCCTGTTTGTTAAGGATCCATGTGGAATTTATCCTATTCTATCACTCAGGTAGCATTAAATAAATTTTCAAATTATCCCAAATTCTTTACCCCCTTTCAGAGGCAAATACCACTCAGGAAAATTTTACTTGACTTTGATATGCAGATGTGATCTATGTTCCAGTGCAACTCATCTGACATCTTTAATAGTTCCCCGGCTGGGAAGTACGGATAATCACAGAAACTACCCCTGTGGAGTTTTGTGTAGATTAAATGATGTAATATATGGAAAGTATTTGGCATAGCTCCTGGACCAGAATCAATCAACACGTATAAATTATGGTGTTGATCACAATCATGGTAGTGATGATGTTGCTAAAGTCATGTTAAGTGAATAGGATTTGTTGATTTTTTTTATTATTAATAGTAATAGTGTCTGTTTTTCTTAAGACGTTATACTTAGAGCAGATGTATGTTCAAAGACGAATTGTGAGGCAGGCATGTAAATTTCCCATATGCTCCCAAACATGTCTAGCTTCCTCCATTATCAACATCCCCCACCAGAGAGGCACATTTGTTACAACTGATGAACCTGCATTGACACATCGTAATCACCTGAAGTTCATAGTTTACATTAGCATTTATTCTTTGTATTGCACATTCTGTGGGTTTGAACTAATATATAAATGGAGGTGGAAGTAGGAGAGAATAACGAGAGAGACAATGAAAAACAAATGGGAAAGTTTCTTATTTGCATTGTAGTTATCCCTAGAGCCTGAGTTATTATTCCATTCCTCCTGGAAATTTGGTTAAGTGAATCCATAACTGTCTCGTTTATGTTTAATTTAGTTTAAATTGCCACATAAAAAATCTTAAGTAATAGAACGATGGTAAACGGGTAGTAATTTTATGATTCATATTAGGACTTCTGGAGCATTTTCTTTTTAGTTTATAATGATATCTTGATATTTTAATTTACTATAATTTGAACATATTAAAAAAACTTACATTCTTTACTGAAAGAAAGGGCTCTTCAGTTGTCCTATGATTCATCTAGACTGTTACATTTTTAAGCTTCTTTAATTTATTGTGTATTATATTAGGATATTCTTCATTGCTACTATTAAGTATCTTGCTTAACTGACAATAAATTATTTATTGGAAAGACATATAAACAAAATGCACTGAATAGTTTTATGACATGGTATCTGTAAAATATTTTCTCTTCTGAATGTAGTATTATACATATTCAAATAGTGAGCAAAATATTTCTCATCTGAAACAAGTAGTATTTTAGCTCTAAGATAGTACATGTGATTCTCTAGTTGCCATGATAACTAGTTTTTATTGCACAAAAGCACAGATGTATAAAGCAAGAAAAAATAGACAAGAAAAAGGCAATTTTTCCAGAAATGGCACATTTTGTTTAATTCAAACATTGAATTTCTTTTCTTTGCAACCAATAACGTTTGAATCTTTATTACAAACAATGCAGTAAAAGAGATTTTAAACTTTAGATTTTGTGATACATTTTAAAATAAAAATCTAGTAAGTCCAGATGATGTACTAGATTAACTTGTCTGACATCAGAAGGTGACTAGTTACCTTATTAGTCATTCTCTGCATTATCACTTTATGCACTGATAAGACTTACAAAATTCTTTTCAAATCAATTGTATTTATAGAGAATGGCCATCCTGAAATAAAAGTGGAGATGTAGTTTGGAGGGAAATGCAAATCAAAACCACAATGAGATATCACTTATCTCTAGTGAGAATGGCTTTTATCAAAAAGTCCCAAAACAATAAACAGTCGCGTGAATACAGAGAGATAGGAACACTCATATACTGCTGGTGGGACCGTAAACTAGTACAACCACTGTGGAAAGCAATATGGAGATACCTCAAAGAGCTACAGGTAGAACTATCATTTGATCCAGCAATCCCATTACTGGACAGCTACCTAAAGGAAAAAAGGACATTCTATAAAAAAGACACTTGCACTCAAGTGTTTATATAGCAGCCCAATTCACAATTGCAAAGATGTGGAAACAACCCAAGTGCCCATTGACACATGAGTGGATTAATAAAATATGGTAAATGTATACCATGGAGTTCTACTCAGCCACAAAACAAGGGTGATCTTGCACCTCTTGTATTATCCTGGATAGCGCTGGAGATCATTCCACTAAAACATGTTTAAATGTAGAAAAATTATACGAAAATTTTGAGTTCAATTCTAAGAAAGCATTAACTTTTGCTTGAAAAACCAAGCCTCACTTTGACTTAACTATGCTTCAGAATCGTATACTTTTATTGCTATAAAATATTCCTGACCCAGGTAAAAGCATTTGTTGAATTATATCTAATCTTTTTCTTATACAACTGTATGCCAAACATTCTTAAGCAAATACAATTTTGATATTTCCTCAGTCATCATTTGACACTTGTTTCTTAAACCCCTGGAAATTAAAGGAGCCTTCAGGGAGCTCAATAGCAAAAGTTCTCACAGGGCTCTAAAGCGAGGTTCTCCTCAGTAAATCCATCCAAGGTCAAAGGTGGTTTATTAAGCATTTTTCCAGAAATCTGTTCAATTGACAAGAAAGGATATCCCCCCGCCGCCCCCAGGAAATACCTACAGTGTCATTCTCCAAGAAATTTCATACCTTTGACCAAGTCAATGAAAAATTAGTAGGATACATTGTTATATGCTTTCCAGTTTTGACCCTTCCATTTTTTCCTTCTCAAATTTTGCCTCATGCCCCTCCCTCACAGAGAAGTCAGTGTCAAATCTGTGCCGAGGGCCCTGAGTGACTAATGATAGAGTACTTTGAAATGTTTAATTTGAGGCAGTGTTGTAAAAAAAAAAGAGGAGAAGTCCTCTCATCCACATCCTGAAATTAAATATTCTGTAATGAAATTACAGCATTAGTATATTCATTATCTATAGTTTTAAGGGGAGAAAAATTTTTTAAAAATGTGGAAAATAGAACTTGGTCTACAAAATGAGTCCCAGCAGTGTTTCAGCATGTTAATTGTTTATCTCCTGCATTTGCTTTTTAAAATATGCCTCTCCACCTGCTAGAAGCATAGACAAAATTACAAGCATTTTTTAGAGCTATATAATTCAAAAGATGGTTCATGGACCAGAAGCATCGATATCACCTGCGATCTTTTTAGAAATGCATTATCTCAGACTCCACTCCATACTTGCTTTCTCTGATTCTGCACGTTACCGAAATACTCAGGTGATCTTTGTGCATGTTAAAATATGAAAAGCACCGCACTAGATGAGCTGTAACTGTTTATCACTTGTCACCATCTTCTGCCTTGATCACAACACAATCACAAACAAAACATCTGACAACTCAAGTATATCTTCATGTGTTTATGCTCATGGACTAATGTGGACTGAAATAAAAAATGTAAGCCACCACATTCAGCTCCTATATGGGTACAGTGCTCAATACTTTCACATATATTCTCTCATCTAATTGTTGGATCGATCTTTCGTAGGTAATATAAATCACATTGTTATCATCATTATTGTCATTATTATAGCTTGAACATCCCTTATCCAAGCTGCTTGGGATAAGAAGTGTTTTGAATTTTGAATTTTTTCAGATCTTGGAATATTGGAGATATCTTGAGGATGGGACCTAAATCTAAATACGAAATTCATTTTTATATACCCCTTAAACACATAACCTTAAGGTAATTTTATGTAATATTTTTAATAATTTTGTGCATGAAACAAAGTTTTTGGTACATTAAACCATTAGAAAGCAAAGGTGTTCACTATTTCAGCCACCTATGTGGACAATCTGTGGTTGTTTGGCATCAGTATCATTCCTGACTCTGAATTTATATGCTAGTGATAAGGAATCATTTTTTACACTTATTCAAATATAAGTACTTAATAGTAAAATATATGACATACTATTAACATGATGAAAAAAATAATATGTTCATGGTAACTAAGCAGCATAGTAGCATCACCAGAATACTTGCATTAGCTGTTGACCAATAGCAACAAGAAGCTACAGCAAGCTTCACTCTCTACCTATAATGCTGTGTTTTGATTAAAAGATTGCTGTACATTGTATTTTATTTTTTTTAGATTAGAAGAAATATCAGGAGCAGTTGAGGGACCAGGAAGCAGGTCCTCTAGGGATGAGGAAGTATTTTGCTAGAAGGCTTTTTAAAATGTTTCTTCCAGTGCCGCCTGCCTCATTCATGTTGGTTTTGGTCTTAGAAGTCTCTCTTCAATTTTGTAAAACAACATGATTTCTTGTTCTGTTAGAAATGCATCCTGGTCCCATACTTCAATATGCTTATCACACATTTTTAATCATGCCATCTCTAGGTACTTTTTCTGCAGTGTTAGCATCATCTTCTTCATCGTCACTATTATCATGATCACCTTGATCCAGAACCATTTTAACTATTTCACCACCAGTCAATGAATGAATTATTGGGACCTCATTATTGATGAAGAATTCCTTGATATGCTCTACTTCCAGCTTATTGGTAGGCTCTAAATATTTTTGACATACGCAAGGAGATCAAACATCATTATTTTCTCACTTGACAAACAAAATCCTTCAAAGTCACCACATTGCTCATCATCATCACTGAACATAGTCACAAGACACAGGCCAGAGGTTGTGCCAGACATGCACAACACAGTCACTGTGTTCCAAATGTTAGCAACATCAGATGCAGCATCCCTCATGCCAAACTCCTTTTGAAAACCTTTTGCACTCGTGCCTCTGTTCACTGCTGTTAGTATGATGTTCAAAAAAGTATTTTTATTGTTACTCTTCAGTGAACTTTCCTGGTCATGGCTGAATCATTGAAGTTAAATTTGGGTGAAAGTACATGGCATAAACATTATTTCTGATGAGGATTTCAGTTCAAGAATGAGCATAACAGTTCTCAAAGATTAACAAAATCTTGCGGTTGTTGTTCAGTCTAGCTTTCCTGCAGTGAGCATGGGCCACTGGTACAAAATGTCTGTGAAATGAATCAAAAAGACATCTCTGGTGATACATGTATTTTTGTTAGCATAATAATGGACTAACAAGAAAGTCACTTTTTGAAAATGGTGAGGACACCAGCTTTTGCCTATCCCAGCAAATTTACACTTATGCATGTCTGTTGCATTAGTCCATCCCAGTGCAATTATTTGTCCTTAGCATCCTTAATTCCTCAAGGGGCTGTCTTATCAGCCAGAGTCAGTGTCTTTCTCGGGCAAGAATGACAACACAGTAATGTTTCATAAGCATTTTAGACTTGTTCTGGCATCATATTTTCATCACAATGATCTTGGCAAACTCATCAAGAAATTTCTCCAATTCTTTGTGAGCAGCAGATACTTTATCAACACAAATCTTTAAAAATTTATGGCCTTGTCTCATATTAAATTTCTATACCCAGCCTATTGAGTATTCACAGTTCCCTTCAATTTCCAGTTCATTGTGATAAATCGTTGCTTATTTTGTGATCAGCAGACCTGTAAGTGGCATGTGTTCACTGCAACAATGGATCCACTCTTTCAATGCACAATTGAGATCTTCTTTTTTTAGCTTTATGCAGTGGTTTTCTATTTTTCATGAATTTCTGCTTATCATTTTTAGTGTTGAACTTCAACATTTTATTCTGTTTCTTCAGAGAATATATTGTGGTCATTCCAACACCATATCCTTCTGTAAATGGTTTCACACTTAGACCACTGTCCAGTTTCTCCAACAGCTTGACTTCCCTGCACTATAGACAATCAGAAATACTTCCTATTTTTTTAATCATTTTTACCTATAGTGATATATACAGGCCTTTTTGACATTCTTCATAGTATCTTTACACCACAGAGCACAGAATAAGGAAAACATTGCACTGAGTAATGCACATGGGTCTTGGTCCCATTTGAGGCATTGTGGGGAACCTGCTGTTGCCATGTCTGGCCTGCACACAGGTAATTTTATTACTTCTTGTGGGTGTGCTTATACAGAAGACTCTGGGTGTGTATAGCAAAGATGTATTACAGCTGATGGGGGCTAGAAAAGTCTCTTTTCCCTTTGCAATAATTAATAAACTGTGTGTTGTGCACCTGTGCTTTGACTGTGACACATCACAAGACATCAGGGGTAGAATTTTCTACTTGTGGCATCATGTTGGCACTCAAAAATTTTCAGGTTTTGGAGGATGTCAGATTTTGTATTGTTGGGTTAGGGATGTTCAAACTGTAATATATATATATTTACATAATACTAATGAAACAGAGGCTTTAAAATAAGTTCAAATAACTCAATATTGTAGATAAGTAAACACTGGAGTATTTTATTAAGACTATTGAGTAGCTTCCTGATTAATCTCACTGATTTTACCTATACTATCTTTTATGCTGTTACCAGAATAATTCTTCTAATATGCAAATCTAATTCTACCAATTACCTGCTTAAAATCCTGTGATAGATTCCCGTATGATTTATAAATCTTTTGATTTTTCTTTGCATATCTTTTTCTGTGTGTGTGTGGTTAACTGTTCTGAGGTAAGCATGTCTATGAACACCAACTCCCAAAGGACGAGGAAGCTGAGAGGCTAAAAAAAGAAGCTGACAAATTCATTTTCTCAGAAAGAAACATTTAATAGGGACTAACAAACTGAAGCCACATCTCAGGTGTAGGAGAGATGAGATAGTGAGTCCTCACCCTGTTATCCCCTCAGACCTTGGCCTTATATACCATAGGGAAGAATACGTAAGATAGTTGAAGTAGATCGCCCCCAGGGAAAAGCAAGCATTTGCTTAAGGGCAGAATTTATGGCAAGTACACAAAGATAGAAATCTTAGAGGCATTTCCTGAACTGGAGTTAATCAGAAGTCAACATGGTAGATTAGCATACAAGATGGGCTTGCTTTATCCTCCATAGTTACAACTATAATTTTGGCCTTTCTTCAAACTAAATTATTTCTTGCTTCCATAACTTGTTTAAATGTGTTCTTCCTGCTGCTAGAACATTCTCCCTCCTTTTATTTGTATACCTAACTGTAATTCTTTTTTAAAACCTATTTCATCACATCCTCTAAGAAGTCTTCTCAAAGATCTCAATTTGATATAAATGTTCCCTGAATTAAACCTTAGCAGCCCTTATCCTATACTATTAAAATTATTTCTTTCTTATTAGGCTCACTCTCAGTACCACAAGCCTTTGAGAAAAAGAAACATTTTTTTTTTCTCGGCAGTTTTTAAACACAGTGCTTGATATACATCAAAATCCTAATGGGTACTTATTATGTGAACTAAGGTAATACTAAAAAATAACCAGGACTGGATAGGTCTGCAAGATTAACACTGAGAGAAAGTAATAAATGGACCACGTCTGGAAGATCAACCAACAAAGCTGAGAATTTCATGTGAATACTGAAGGTCGTGGGAGTATAGTTCTGAGTATAGTTCTGGGTACTTCTCACAAATTACTTTATTATATAATACTTCTTAAAAAATTGAATTTGGTCCTAATCCTAAGGGACTACGCTTTTATCTTCTGCGTTTTTGTCACATTCCTGATATCTATGGATGTGATAGTACTATTAGAGGAAGAGTTCAAAGTAATCAGGTGGACTTTCCTCTTAGTAATCGCTGGAATAGATGTATTTGGATGGTTCTGCTCAATGGAACAGCATTTGATTTCCATATTATATAGAGTAATAACTAAGCTTTATTGAATTTTTTTATGTAGTAAACACATAATTGGTACTTTAAATTGATCTAGTTAATCCTGGTCAAAAAAAAAAAACCCTGTCAAGATTATATTGTCAGCCTATTTTCTAAGTTAATAAACCCAAGACCAAACAGGCTGAAAAATGATTGAAGCCAAGACTCAAACCTAGCTTTCTCTGATTTCTATATGACTTTGACAGAATATACAGAAACTTTCCACTCTTCTGCTTCATCCATATAATTCAGATTATGCCTACTAGAATTAACAATGTTTCTCCAGGAATGGTGTTCTTGGAACCATGCTATAGGTAGGAGTAGGACTGTCCTGCAAACTTTCTGACCTGAAAATTTATGCTGGCTCTGAATGGTGTGTGTGTGTATGTGTGTGTGTGTGTGTGTGTGTGTGTTAGGGGGAAAATCATGCTTTACATTGTAATGAAAAGAATATTCTTTACAGAATCTTCACTGATTCCTTCAACCTGAAGTGTCTTGAGTTTATACATTCAGATTCTATTTAAGAATTTTGGTGCTCATCTCTAAATTTTCACTAATAACTTGTTGCTTCCCACTTACCCTTGGGCTATGTCCCAGAATATCTGTAACATACTTAACTTTTGATTGAGATTTTTGGAAGTCCATGAAATGCTGCTCTCCCACCCCTAGTTTTCTAACTGCAGACATTTTGCTCTTTCCTGCAAATAGAGTGCAATGTTTATGGAAATTGTGACTGACATGCTGTAACATCTCGTTATGATATATAAGTGACCTACCAATAGTCCATGGAGCACCATTTTAAAAAATAAACCAAATCTAACTACCGCTAAAGTATTAAAGACCTATAAAATGTTAAAATCATTTAATTATTTTAACATATTCTGTTACTTAATGTTCTCTTAGGTTTCACATGTTAAATTTCAGTCTACAATGAATTTTATAGTCAAGGTTAAAACTCTCAAAATGGAATTTTAGTGGAAATGCTAAGATATTCTCAAGTATAGCTGCATAAAAGTTGCAGTGTTTTTTTTTTTTTAAACTATTTCCATCACAGTTTAAAACATATGGCAAGTCTTTTTTGGAACTCTTCTGATGGTATGTAGAATTTGTAGTTACAAATATTCTGCCATTTAAATAAGCTCACTCAACTTCACCTTTCTGAATTAGCAGAACTTAACTATTCATTGTCAACTGATTCATGAATATAGAACCAAGCTTCATTTGGAACATATGGTCTAAAGATAATAAATTTAAATGCCTGATGTAAAGTAAATTAGAATTGGGATTGTAATGCTGATAGCTTTTTCTACAAGACTCTTATAACATCTGTCCAGAAACTTTAATTTTTTCAGATGTTTTTCACACATGCTGCTTCAAGTCTCTATATTTGTATGTATTCTAACTTTCCTTCAAAAGAATAATTAGCAAAGTTAGTTATTATTTAAGAATTCAAAGGTATGTGACAAAAAAATAATAAAACTGTATATTTTATCTTTTATAGAAGAGCCCAATATTTCCCAATAAACAAAAGAGAATATTAGAAGGAAAAACTAAATTTTGGGTTGGGGTTTGAGCAAGTAAAATGCCTCTAAATGGATTTCCATGTAAAAAACAAACACTATATCAGATATAGCATCACTTCCCTTTTAAACTTTCCCATATATATGACAAGAACTAGAATTTAAAAACTGGATTTCCTAGTATCTCTTTCAGTATGGTTAGATCTCACCAAGGAGAGGAACTCTCAAAATATTTGGGTAATAAAAGAAAAGTAGAAGTAATTATTCTTCAGTCAACAGCTGTGGACAGACATGTGACTTTGGTAGAAATCAGCCATGAGTTTTGGCCAGCAACTTCCATGTGTCCTCTTAAGAATCATCCATTCTAATGTTGTAGGCATCTGAGAACATCAATGGCTGTTTTCCGCCTTTCCTATTTTTAGGTTTTGTAAAACCTACCAGGAGTTCCCTGATCTTCACTCCCCTAGCACTTCCAGCAATTATGCAGACTTCTAATTTCCAATGTTAAATTCCTTCCTATTTGAAATACCTCTGGTAGTTTCTATCTTTATGACTCTTAATTGAGGGATATATCTTACTATGTAAACTTGTAATCTGGTTGAAGAAATTGAGCTAGATTTATGTCATTTGAGAACATTACTACAGATATGGAAATGTAAACTAAATTTTTCAACAACTCAGAGGCTTTTCATCAACAGTTATTATTAATTTATGGTTCAAAGAAATAAAAATGTTTTAAAATTTCACTGATATTAATGTCATTAGAAATTTCCACTTTTTATGGATGGATCCTTAGAGCTCTCTGTGTTGTAGATGTTCAGAGTGCATCATTTATACCCCAGACTATATAAATGGCACACTGAACTTGTGTAGGATAGCTTATATTAAGCTGTACCTAATGGCACTGTTACATTATAGTTTTCGTTAGAAGAAAAAACAAAAAACAAAAAACAAAAAAACCACAGCTTCCAAATGTTTTTTTTTTTCTTTTTACCTCAACGGGATAAATTATCCCAATGCAATTTTTTGTTTGCTTGTTAGTTTTTAAAAGATGAGGTCTCTTTATGTTGCCAAGGCTAGATTCAAACTCCTAGGCTCAAACAATCCTCCTTCCTCAGCCTCCTGAGTGGCTGGGACTATAGGTACATGCCACCACACCTGTCCAGCCAATGTGGTTTTTAATTTCAGTTGAGCTATGTTTATATGGTTGACTATAGATTTATAATCAACTATATATTCAGGAGAATATCTGATCCAGCCTAGGAGATGTGATATTCTCTGAAATTATTGTGCCAAAAAAAGGTGATAAGATTGCTTTAAAAATCAAATCACATTTAAAGACACAAAACTAGTTCTAAGAAGTCCACAGGGTGTTGAAACTCAATGTATCAACTTCTGGTAGGCTCTTTATTAAACAGAGTGGAAAACTCAGGAAAACAGTGGGCTAAATGAGTGAACTTCATTTTTACATAAATTTAACTTGGAGCATATGGGGCAAAAAACTTAATTCATGATGACAAATTTCCTTTGGAATAGAAAAAATTAGTGTAAATTTTACTTCATTTGTAAGATAATATATTGGATATGACTTTCAGTAAATTGTATAGTACTATTTATCAAATTAGTGGTCACCTATAGTAATCAAAATAAGATCTGAGCGAGAAAGGAAAATAATGGTTAATCAGATGTCATTTTTAATACTTAGTGGTTATTAATAGTAAAAGCATCATTTTATTAGTTTTGAACAAAATTCAAAATATGTATAGCTAAACATCAAAAAGAGAGTAGAACTACAGAGTCTCAATGTGGAAAAAGCAGGCTTTTGATGATGATTTTAGACTACAACAGTTTTGGTGTTAGTATGCATGCCTCTTTGTTTAAATTTTTTTATTTCAGCGTATTACAGGGGTTCAAATGTTTAGGGTACATATATTGCCTTTGTCCCACCTGAGTCAGAGCTTCAAGCGTGTCCATCCCACAGACGGTGCGCACCACATCCATTACACATGTATATACCCATCCCCTCCTCCCCTCTCCCATCTGCACGACATCCAATGAATGTTAATACTGTACGTGCACTTAATTGTTTTTCAATGTATGTATTGTGGAAATTTTCATTCATATC
>CAUYSK010023564.1:0-191503 GCA_963575035.1 Avahi laniger | reverse complement strand
TCAGAGAATTTCTTTAGGGCCAGCTCCAAGCCAAAGGCGGGGCAAGATTAGAGTCTGTGTTCAGTTTCTGTGGCCTGCCCTGGGCAGAAAAAGGAGCAGGTGAAAGGGCAGGAGAGAGATGCTGTGGCCTGAGGCTGCTTCTGAGGCCCAAAGTGTCCCAACGTTAGAACAAGAAACTGTAGCAAGGGCTAGGGGAGTCGTGAGCCAGGAACTGCGGACAAAAACCGGTGTGTATGTCACGATGTCCGACATAACTTCTGTGGGAATTCCCACCAGGCCAAGTTAATGATTCTGTACCCCGGAATCTCCTTTGTATCTTCTCTGGGTCAGTGACCTCCCTAGATGGCCACTCTTCTCACCTCCGTCACCGTAGCTTGGTTTTGCCCATTCCTGAACCGCGTGGGAATGGAAACGTAGGGAATCGCAGGACAGAGAGCCCCTGGCGGCGGCTTGCTTTGCTCCACGCTGTTTGCGGGATTCAGCGTGCGCCGTGGCAGCGGTCCACTCTTTTTCATTGCTGTGTGGTATCCCCTAGTGTGATTACCAGGTGTGTTCATTCTGTTGTTGATGGACAGTTGTTTCCAAGGTTTGGCTGTTTCATAAATGATGTGGCCCAGATTGTTCTAGATCATGTCTAGGTAGACAAGCACTGGTTTCCCTTGGGTGTATACTAGGGGGAGATTTCTTGGATCACGGGCCATGCTTACATTCAGCTCTAGCAGACCCTGGGCAGACATAGCTCCACTGCAAATAATTAATTGGCCAGCGAGAGTCATTCCCCTGACCCCGCCCACTCCTGTGTAAACTGGAAAGTTCAGCTTCTGGAGGCCTCAGGGCTAGAGTCATGGTGTAGCAGGCCTGGGGTCCTGGTCACTCCACATCCCCTCCAGAAAAGAGCTGACCTGTGTGTGGGTCCCGACGGGGGTGCAGGCTGAGACCCTGGGCTGGTCCAGTGCTCTTGCCCCTGACGGGCCGCACCCGGGGCCCTTCAGCCCCTTCCTGGGTGGCGGGTGTTGACCCGAGGGCAGGGCTGGGCCCCGGGGCATCCTCTGAGCACCTCTCCCCATGGTGTCCCCCCAGGCACGAGCCTCCTGCAGGAGGTGGTCTACTTGGTGAGCCAGGGTGCGGACCCCGACGAGATCGGCCTGATGAACATCGACGAGCAGCTCCCAGTTCTGGAGTATCCGCAGCCGGGCCTGGACATCATCAAGGTACTCTCTGGGCCGCGGCACCTGCCCTCACCCCTCAGGTGTTTCTGCAGTCACACCCTGAGGAATGACAGCTGCTCCTGAGGGGATTTGGGGCTCTGCGGGCGCAGGGAGAGCACATAGCCCGGAGAAAGTGACAGGCCTGAGCCGTGGCCAGCAGCCCTGGGATCTGCTCAGGGTGTGGTGACACGTCGGCCAGTGGAAAGGAAGTGGGTGCCTGGGGGGCGCGGGTGAGGGACCGCTGGTGGGCAGAGGCTCTGGGTCACCCCTCGCTTACCCCGGGCTCCCCTATCTGCGGGGGCAGCTGGGCAGGATGCCTTTGCATCAGATACTTGGTGTCAAGAATGAAATATCCCCCGAGTCTCGCCTACCCTGCCCCTGCAGCTTGGCTGCGTGCTCGCTCCACCCGCGCCGACCCCGTAGTTCAGGCCTCACTCCCTGCGCGGACCATACCGCAGCCTCCGCTCTCCCGCCAACCGAGTACTCTGAGCACAGCTCTGAGTGTGTCCCCGCCCCCAGTGCTACGGCAGAGGCTCCTGTGTGGCTCTCCACACAAGTCCAGAGTCCGAGTGAGCCGGCCCCTGCCTGTACCCACCCTCTGGTGTCCGTGAAGTAGCCTGGCGCCCCCCGCCCACGAGAAATCCCTGGGGAGTTGCTCAGTACGACTGTGCTGAGGGCCCTCCGTGTGCCAGGTGCTGAAAGAGAGAGGACCAGAAGGACCCCTTGGCCCGAGGGTCCTGGCTTGTCCTGGAGCAGCGGGAAGGCCTGGGGGTTGCGGTGCAGCGGGGGTGCTGTGGGCGCCGGAGCCGATTGCGGTTTACAGGGTCACCCTGGCTGCTGACCGGGGGGTGCGAGGGGCAGGTGGAAGCAGCGAGAGCGTGAGGCTGGACTGCTGCGCTGATCCAGCGGTGTCTGCCGTGCCGCTGCCTCTGCGGTCCCTCCTGGCTGGTCTTGGAGCCCCTCCTTGATGGAGCCCCTCTTGGTCAGTGGCTTCCCGGTCCCCTGAGCAGACCCCTGGGGCTGCAACTGGTGGACTCCTTAGGCTGAGGACAGGGACTTTCATCTCTACTCCCAGGGTCCAGCCCGGAAGGTGATCCTGTCTCAGACGTTCATCTTAGGTGATGTGCTGGGTCCCGGCTGGGTCCGAGACCCTCTGTATGAGAGGGGGCCGTGGAATGACAGCTTTTCCTTCTTTGCCTCCTGCCCCACCTCCTTCCGACCCCTCCCCTCCCTCGGGCCGTCTCCCACCCCACGCAGGAACTGACATCCCCCCGCCTCATCAAGAGCCACCTGCCCTACCGCTTCCTGCCCTCTGACCTCCACAATGGGGACTCCAAGGTAAGCAGCCACCTCTCCTCCTCCCTCCCACGAAGCACCTCCGGTGCAGGTGTGCGACACTCACCTGGCCGAGGGGGCTCTCTTCCCAGGGAACTCACATACGCGAAGCTCCTTTCAGAGGCTGTCTTGCGTCAAGTGTTTCCAGCATTTTACTCAAGTTTTCCACGTTGGTTTTCCCTCACAATTGAGCACGACCAAGGCCAGCCCAAACCTAGCGGTGCCTGCTGGGGGTTGGGGGGCTCCCTGCTGCTTTCTGTACCTGATTGTCTTGGCTTCCTCAGCTCCAAGTTCATGAGGCCTATGATTCTCATCCCCTGGGTCATGACTTTCTGTCTTCTACTGATTTTAAAGTAGTACTAGAAGGCAAAAACATAACAGACTCAGGTAGGCATCCTGGCAGACACTGTGGTATGGGCGAGAGCACGTCTCTGCTGGGAGAGCGTGAAAGCACGCGGCAGCCATACACGCGGGTCTGAACTTGATGTTGGATGATGCACGAAAAGCACGTTGTAGTTGGTTGAACTTGCACAGGGCAGCGGCCTATGCCGGGTCCGCCCCTGCCCGGGAGGGAAGGCGAGGTTGACTCACCCGTTCCTGTGTTCGCAGGTCATCTACATGGCTCGAAACCCCAAGGATCTGGTGGTGTCCTATTACCAGTTCCACCGCTCCCTGCGGACCATGAGCTACCGAGGCACTTTCCAAGAATTCTGCCGGAGGTTTATGAACGATAAGCGTGAGTGTTGCAGCCTGGGCGGTTGCTACAATGGCAGCGGTTAGTCGCAAAGGGCCCTGCAGGTGCCGGTGCTTCCCCTACATGGCCTCCAGTTCCAGCAGTGACCGCACAAGTCAGACCCACGTTCAACTTTGCAGTCGGAGGCACTGAGGCCCCGAGCACCGTGAACTTGTCCACAAACAGAGCCGTGTATGGCAGAGCGGGTCCGTCTAACTCCAGAGCCCTTCTTGTGCAGCATGGCTGGGATGTCTGAGGTGTTCCCCAGTGAAAACATCCCTCCTTCCTGCCTGGGTTTTGAACACAGAGAGAATGAAAACAGTAAAAGTGGAGGCCCAGATGTCACTGCTGGAATAGAGGCTATAGCCAGGTGTGACAGCCTGACCTGAGCCTTTGGCTGAACTTAAGGGACAGGCAGGTGGCTGGGGCAGGACACACTTGGGGGGCAGTGCCCTGTCCAGAAAGCGCATTCCCCCGGGGGGGGGGCAGCTGGGCCAGGAGTGCTGGATGCTTCTCCGGCTCCCCAGGGAGGGGTGAGCTTGGTCCCACCCTGCACTGCTCTCGGAGGGAGGGACCTTAGGACGGGGAAGCCAGCCCCTCTCCCTCCCGGCCCTTGCTCTCCCCGCTGCTGGGCTGCCTGAGCCCCTGGGGAGCGGTGGCAGCGGCTACTGAGTCCAGTGCTGTTCCCGCCTTCCCAAGGGCTTCCCACTGCCAGCCACAGACTTGGACGTCCTGGGACGGGAAGTGGGCAGCGTCAGGTTTGCAGCCAGAAGGGCTTTGAACTGGGCCACATCTGTACTTTAGTTAAATCCGTATAGAGACTGTTACTTACCCAGATCTGAAAATACACTTTCTATTTTACTTTCCAACTAAAGTAATGTTCAGCCACATTGTTCAGTGTGGTTTATCGGGTTCTGCAGGGAGATTATGTGACAATATCAGGATGAAACGTATAACGGAAATCCAGGAATATAATGCCCCCAAATTTAAGTGGAACTTAGGGCAGCTGAACTGGAGCTTCCTCTGTAGTCCTAGCTGAAGACAAGACCCTCGTTAGTGCATTGTAGCACACGCAGACATAGTTGCTTGCAATTTAAAAATCCACAAAGGCCTGAAAGTCCGGGCGTGGTTCTCTATTCCCCTCCGTTGACTCTCTGCTCTGGCGGTGCCTGCTTAAGCAGTAGCCTGCCTGCAGCGGGTAGGAGGCCACCCACAGGCCCTCTGTCCAGCCTCCTTCCCCTGCAGCCTGATGCCATCTGGAACATCCCCTTGTGGTCTGCCAGGCATTTGGATCAACCTCACGTGGTTACAAAGCCATTTTTTTTCTTTGAGATAGAGTCTCACTCTGTCACCCTGGGTAGAATGCAGTGGCATCATCATAGCTCACTGTAACCTCCAACTCATGAGCTCAAGAGATCCTCCCACCTCGGCCTTCCAGAGTGCTAGGATTATAGGCGTGAGCCACTGCGCCCAGCCCCAAAGCCATTTTTTTAAGGCCCAGCACGTACTGGCACCTCTACAGAAGCTTGGGGACAAGCCACCATAAATAGCATGAGGCTGTCAAATTCAGTCCACCGTATGGAGTAGGGCTCATGCTGCTTTCTCAGGCCAGGGCAGTTAAAACTTGCCCTGCTATAGGCCACTGAAGGTGCTCAAGGTCACAGACCCTGCCCTCCACCAAGTGCAAGGCTGCACACATTTGCCTTGGTCCTGCCAGACGGCCATTGACGTGTCTACTCAGCTTCCCCACGTTCCATGCATCTCCAGTCCCTCGGTGACCCCAGCCAGTGCACAAATCCTGGGACTGCAGGAGGCTTTTCTTCTCTGCCCGAGGGTCTAAAGAAGCTGGAAACTGATACGCATAAGGTGCACCACCAGGACACCATTCCTATGGACTGAGGTTGGCGGTCCTAGCATAGTGTGGCCAGAAGTACCTGCACAGAGGGACGTTGCGACCCAAGCGCTCCAATGAGGGGGATAGCCACAGGCCCCCGGCAGGTGACAAGGGCAGTATGGAGGGTGCTGTGTAAACAGACTCCCTGTGACAGGCCCCCCGCGACATGTGCAGTGTGGAGGACGCCCCGTGACGGCCCCCCCGTGACATGTGCCGTGTGGAGGACATGGGCTGTCAGCAGGGTCCTTTCTGGTACGGACAGTGATGTTCTGTTGTTCTTTCCAAGTATTCCAGCTGGATCATTCGA
The DNA here is from genome assembly GCA_963575035.1 of Avahi laniger. Taxonomy (NCBI): domain Eukaryota; kingdom Metazoa; phylum Chordata; class Mammalia; order Primates; family Indriidae; genus Avahi; species Avahi laniger. The sequence goes on along the minus strand of CAUYSK010023564.1, from coordinate 186,026 downwards.
CTTACTTCCTCAGCGCAGAGGGAGGCAGGGTGGGGAGAGGCTGGAAGGACGAGGCATCCCCCTGTGCCCCCAGGCGAGAGGCATTCCAGAGGCAGACTCGACTCTCACCCACCCGTGCCACGGTCCCGTCCGCTCTGCTGCACCGGGACTCGGTGCACTTGCCCTCCCTGCCAGCACGAGATCTTCTTCCAAAGTCCTGACTCAGTTTCCCTGTGCACCCCATGTCCCTTGGGTGGTCAGTGGGCTCTGTTTTGGACGTCTTCGTCCATCGTCCCCTGGAAGGAGGAGGGATTTTTCTTTCCCTTCCATTTCCATGGAGCTATTCGACTCTTCCTTCTGCCAGGCAACCCGGCCTTCCCTGTCCAGGCTCCCGTGATTACTGACCTATTGGTCACTTGGACGCGTCTCTTCCTTTCTCCAAGACTTCGCTTTTCCCTCTGTAAAGGGAGAAGGCTGGCTTAGATGCGTGTTCCAGGTTGGCCTGTGTGTCTGCACGTCTCCTCCCCGGTGTCCGGGAAGGAGCAGAGGGCCTGTGGGGCACCTTTAGGAGGCCTGGTGGTCAGGGCCCAGCTGGAGGAGCCTCAGAGGATCCCATCGCGGCCATCACCTCTTGCCCAGCCAAGCCCACCTCCTGCTGCTCAGTGGGGTCAGGGTCCCACCACTGCATGGTTGTCCTTCCCTGAGGCCTGCCCCTCTGTGTCATACCAAGTCGCCTTGGAAGAAACTCTCGCAGTGATGGGCACGTCCTTGTGAACACAGGGTGAGAATCGATAGTTTTTGCAAAGAGCATTGCAGAGCAGGCTGGATACCTGGATGAGTTTGTCACTCCCTGCCTGTGTGCCCCCACCCCAGGCCAGGGGCCCACGGCAGCGCTGGAAAGGCGGGGCTGCGGTGTGTGTGCGGGAGCTGTGACCTCTCCGGTGTCGGGCCGGGGCTCCCTACCTCTGTTCACGCTCAGGGTATCATTGAGAATTCCTGGATTTACTGAGGAAGTTGCCTGTGGCCCTCTTGCCTGGCAGGAACCCGTGTTCTTGGTCTGTCTTCCAGCCTCCCACACCCACCCGACCCCCACCAGCAGCTCTTTGTCCCAGTTCCTCGGGCCTCGTTCTCTTCCTGGTGACAAACTAATGGGTCCCGTTGAGACCTGCTGTGGATACCACCTTCCCAGAGGCCTTCACCCCGACGGTCAGGTCTTCAAGGTGTCCCCAGAAGGTGTGGAGGGGCAGAGGGCGCAGGCTGTTGGCAGGATGGGCTTGCTCAGAACGTGAGGGGCTTAGGGTACTCTGCCAGGTTTGTCTGTGGGCATCACGGTGTCCTTGTCACGGCCGTCCGGCAGCTGGAGGGGAGCCCCGTGGGAGGCAGGGGCGTCCCCTGTGTGCGTGTCTCTCCTCCCCAGCTCTGTGGCTCACCACGTCTCCTGTCTCCACAGTGGGCTACGGCTCCTGGTTTGAGCACGTGCAGGAATTCTGGGAGCACCGCATGGACTCCAATGTGCTTTTCCTCAAGTACGAAGACATGCACCGGGTGAGTGCCCTGGGAGGTGGCGTGCCCCAGGGGTGCAGTGGCCTTGGCCTGGCAGCTCCTGATGCAGGAGCCCTTCACAGAGGGCATGCTGAGGCTGCCCAGAGCCTGCTCACCCCACGGAGACCGCAGTGGGCATCAGCCCCTCCCAGATCTCCCAGGGCAGTGGTTGGTCCTCCAGCCCGTATCTGGCCACTGCCCTGCCCTGTTCCCAAGGGCAGTCTCTGGGTTGGGTCACGGGATGTAGTGCTGCAGAAGGCCCCGTCATGCGTTTCCTGCCTTAACAGTGGAAGTAGAGCAGCTGCCAGACTCACCTGCAGCCCCAACACCCTCTCCATCAGTGACCAGTTGGGAGCAGAGCACCGAGATGGCAGAGTCCGAATTTCTTGCCTCTCAGCCCATTTGCCTTAGAAGCACAGCTCTTACAATGCCGACCGGCCTGCGGGTTTGCCTGCGCACTGCCTCGCCTCTGCGTGCCCTGGGTCGGGGGACGGAGATGTGGGACAGGCCCGTCTGGCCTGCGCCTCCAGCGCTTGTCCAGAGGGGAGCTGATGTGTCACTTCCACCATCCTGAGCACTTCTAAGGGGACGATGCCCTCACCACGTGCTGTAGGAGGTACTTTGATACACGTTAGACATGGAGTTTTCAGAATGCCGCATCTGCCGGGCGGGGTCTGTACCAATGAGAGAGAAACACTATTTCCCCTTTCTTAACAGATGAGAAGCAGACCCTGCCCTGACCCCTCTGCCCTGGCCGGCGTCTTTCTGGCCTGGGCTGTACTCACGGCAACCCCGAAGGCCCGCCCTCCCCAGGTCGCTGTGTCAGGGTCCCTGTGACCTCATGCTGCCGAAGCCAGCGATGGGCGCTGGGGTCTTCTCCCACCTGGCCTCCTGGCAGCATTTGACCGCCAGGCCGGCTGTGCGCCTGCCACACACGCATCTCCGGGGACGGCTGGTGGAGACGCAGAGCTAACCGCCCACGCCAGGCTCTACAGCGTGCCCCGCAGGTCCTCTGCTGGTCCCCCACCTGGCTCACGGCGGCTAGTTCCACCTGCCGTGTCGCTCAGGCACAACATCTTGTCGTCTCTCCTTCACACCCTGCAAATGTTTTCCGGATCCTTTTGGTTCTACCTTCAAATCGCATCCCTCGCCTGACCACTTCTCCCCGTCCGCCCGTCCCGGCCCGAGTCAGCGTCGTCTCCAGCCTGAGTTACTGCAGTGAACTCCTCAGTGGCCCCTGCTTCGTCCCTAGCCTCCTGCTAAAACTTGAGTTAACTCATGTCCCTCCTCGGTCCCCGTGTCACTCTGGCTAACGTCAGACCTGACAACGGCCCGTGGATTCCCGTGTGTCGCCGACACTGACTTCCTTGCTGTTCCTTGAACCTGCCCGGAAGCTTCCATTACATTCGCTCTGCCCTGTCTGGAACATTTGTCCCTCAGACGGCCATGTAGGCCACTCCCTCACTTCTTTCGGGTCCTTGTTCCTGTGCCGCCTTACCCGCGAGACCTTCCCTGACCTCCACGTAAAGTTGGCCGCCCCCCACCGCTCTTCCCTTTCCTGCTTCGTTTCCCCAGCACTTGTATCTCTAACGTGTGCTGCTGTTGTGTCTTCATTTTTTCCTGCCTCCCCTCCTGGAATCCGCTTTCTTGGGTGGGGTTTTTATCTGTGTGGCTCATGCACTTACATCAGCATCTGACACGCAGTAGGCATGGAATTTGGACTTGATGCTAGAGCTGTGGTGGGAAACGTGGAAAGAGGAGCAGGCTCTGTCTGGATGTTGAGATTGAGGGGCCTGTGGACGCTCAGCAGGGACACCCGTGGGCGGATGGCCGGATGACTCCTTGAGCTCAGGGAGGGGTCTGAGTGGGGGCTCAGAGGTACCTGGCGATGAGGGTGTGATGCCTGTCACGCCAGAGCCCCCAGGAGCCCTGCCCCCCAGCACCCATGCCCCACACGCCCCCTCTGACAGCGACCGGGCTGGGCTGTGAGAACGTGGGGCCAGCGGGACCCCGGCAAGCATGCTGCAGGCAGAAGCCGGGTCGGCGCGTGTGTCCCGGGGCTTGTCCTCACAAAATGCCGCTGCCACCCTGTAGGACACCCAGGCTGTTCTGCTGGGGAAGCTGTGGGGAGGACCGTGGCCCCACCGACAGCCCTAGCTAACTTCCAGACACAGGGGCGAGGCCATCTTGGACCTTCTGGGCCCAGGGGGTCCTGTCAGATGACTGCAGCGCCATGAGGGACCCCTGCGAGACCAGCAGAGGAGCCTCCCAGCTGAGCCTAGTCCACATTGCAGAACTGTGAGCAGAGGGTGGTTTAGCCCCTGAGTTTGGGATGGTTTGTTAGGCAGCAACATGTAAGTGATCCAGGAGTGTAGGGAGGGGTGCAAGAGGCCAAGCCCTGATCCTTCGGTCCCAGTCTCCACTGGAGGAACAGGAGCCTGAGGCAGGACAGAGACCGAGACAGGACAGTCAGTGGGCTGGAAGGAGAGTTGGAGGGAGCAGCCCGGTGCAGCCGAGGGTGGGGCGGAGGCGCTAGTGCTGTGTGCTGCCCGGGAAGGCGGGTGTGGAGAGGGCGCCTGGGACTGCCGTATCCGGGGGTCTCTGGGGCACTTTGCCAGTGCTGGTCGACAGGGCACTGAGGAGAGGCCAGGGTTGTCTAAGTCGCCACAAGGTAGCTTGTAGCTTGAGGAGCCCGGGTTCAACCAGAATTTCTTTCCTTTGTACCCCACAGAAGAGCCTTGAGCATTTGCTCGGTGTTGGGAGAAGGCTGGAGGCGAGGAAGGGGTTGAAATAACACATTTGGATGAGGTCCTGGTCCAGGAAGAGGCAGGAGGGCTTGGGGGCTGGAGCACAGGCAGAGGGATGTCCAGCCGCCAGGGTGGGACAGGCAGGAGACACTTTTTGCCTGGACTTCGGGAGAGAGGAGGGAGGAGACAGGTAAGAGTGTGGACTGAGCTCCCACTCCCATCTGGGCCTCCCACGTGCTGTCTGCCTCGTGTCCACACGACTTGAGTCAGAGCCTCATTTGGGGCCCTGCTCCAGCACGGAGGGCGGTGTGGTGGAGAGGAGGGCGCGGCCCAAGCCCAGTCGGAACCCTGGCCCTGCTGCTGGCCTCCGTGTTGTTGGGGATCGACCTGGGTTCTGGACTTGGCTGCTCAGGCCAGAGTCTGACCGCTCCAAGCCCCCGTAAACTTGGGTGATGACAGCACTCGCTCCCTGTGTCGCTGGTGGGACTGCGTGGGGCATCGTCCATGCGCAGGCCTGGCCCAGGGCCCGCCTGGCAGTCAGCAAACACAAGAAGGGTCTGTTGCTCTCCGTGCTCGTTTGTGGAGGTATAACTCACCTACAGTAAAGCAGACACCTGTTCACCTGTGACATCAGTGCAGCGGCCGCCCAGATCCACAGCATCCTGGCTGCTTCTGGTTGACACCCCTGCTCCCTGGAGGTCACGGCCACTCTGATCCTCCCTTCGTGGCGTGGCGTCACCTGCTGTGAGCTTCCCGCCGAGCGTGCCAGTCTGGCGTGTGTTCTGTGTCTGGGCTCCTGCTCAGGATCCACCCCCGTGAGGCTCGTCCACCTGTGTGTAGCGGAGGTTCGTTCTTTTTTTGGCGGTACTTCTTGCGCTGTGAATACAGCGTGCCCATCGGGTCATTGACCTCCGGAGGCAGTTGTGAGTGAAGCCACTACAGACGTTCCCGTGTCCTGGTGGGCACCGGCAGTCGCTTATGAGGCCTGTGCCCAGGGCTGGGATTTCTGGGGCACTGGGCGTGCGTCTGTCCGCTGGTCCTTATGCGTCTATGACGTGGCAGCGGGACATTCACGGCCCAGGCGGGTGAGGGCTCCGACGTGAGAAGGTGACAGGATAAACCCCCAGCCTGGCCAGCTGCACACACTTGCGGGGACAGGGGCCTGGTCAGCAGGTTCTTCCTGAAGCTTCAGTTTATTCAGTGACGAGGGACTGAAAATGTCATTTTAGTATTAAACCGTGAGCTCTACAGTCAGCACCCGCACCTTTGTCCCAACCCCTTAAAGGTAAGTTCGTTCTTCCCTGCCTTCCTGGGCGCCTCAGTGGGCGTGGTCAGAGCCCGTTAGAGGCCAGGCTGGTGGCCCTGCCCGTGGAGCTGCCAGGGCCCGCCGGGGCTCGGTGGGCTACCCCGGATGGTCTGACTAAGTGGCATTCCTAATACAATTCTAATACTAAGGCTTGGGTTATTCTTTTTTCAGAAACCTCAGTAATGGCTCAGGGGGTGTTTAATGGAGATTAAGTGACTGTAATTACATTTTTAGAAATTCATATTATTTATATCTTACTCCAGAAAATTAGCCCTGAGTGACACCGTCAGTCTCCAGGACTGTGGAATGGGTCCAACATGTTCTCTTCTCGGTGTTTATTGGTAATACTCGGTTCTTGGGCTCGGGTTGGCCTTCTGTGTCCACCGGCTTCCCACACCCCTACCTGCCTTCTCACTGCCTCAGCCTCCTGCCTGCTTCTGGCCAGGCTGCTGTGCCGCTCTACAGTTGGTGGGCACTGTGCCAGGTGCCGCAGAGTGTCCCACTTCATCCTGCAGTCACCCTGCGGGGAGGTCTCCCTGTCCCCAGGGAGGCGCCCCTGATGACTGGGTGGCCAGCTGGGACCTGACCTAGACACACCAGCTCCGTTCCATGGCACGCGGCCTCTTGCTAGAGCCCCGCGAAGGTGGGTTCCACTGACCCTGGTTAACAGATGGAGAAAGCGAGGCTCAGGGAGATGAAGTGAGTTGCGTGAAGCTAGCTGAGTTGGGACGTGGCCTGATTCCGAGCTTGGTGTCATAACCCCGAGCTGTCCTGGAACGTGAGCTGTTTGCAGACTGCAGAAATGCCCCTTGCTCCAAGTGGATATTAGACTAGCGAAGGGCTGTCATGACGGTGACACTGGTCCACTCCGGCAGTCTGAGTTTAGGGTAATCGCGTCCTTCCTGTGGCTCGAGGGCCAGCTTTCTTTCATCTGTCTGTTGCTCTTTTTCTCTTAAATACAGTGCTCAGTGGCAGGGCTGGTGGAAGCGAGCTTTTTATGCCTTTGCGGATTCTCTGATACCTTTTGCATGACTGAGCCATCAAGCCCTGCACACAGGGCTGCCTTGGAGGCCGCCATGAGAGTTGGCGCCAGCGCCGTGGGGATCAGGGAGGAGCTGACTCTTAAAAGCAGCCTTTGCGGAACGTAGTCAGTGATGTTCGTCCCACAGAATCTTGCCTCGGATCAAGCGGGCATCCTGAAGGAGCCAGGGGCCTGAGGGGCCTCCCTGTCCTCTAGGACGACAGGAAGTGGGGAAGAGAGCCAGCGAGGTCTTGCTCTTTGCATGGTTCTGAAGTATGTTTTTATGTTGTGCTGCTATTTAAAACTTAACACAGCTCTGTTAAAACCTTGTGTCTGCTTCCCAATTCCCCGAGGGCTAGGTTTGAAATCCAGATCTGCCTCTAGAGAGCTGAGTGCCCTTGGGCAATTTCTTGACCTCTCAGTTTTATTTCCAGATAAGGCTGGTGTGGGCCTTGCTTGGAGCAGTAAGGAAGGAAGGCAGCAGGTAAAAGCCCCTGGCACGTGCCCAGCCTGGAGTCATGTCCAGTACGAGGTGCCACCTCTGATGGGCTGCTCTGCTGTCTGCCCTTGTCTTCCAGGACCTGGTGACGATGGTGGAGCAGCTGGCCAGATTCCTGGGTGTGTCCTGTGACAAGGCCCAGCTGGAGTCCCTGATCGAGCACTGCCACCAGCTGGTGGACCAGTGCTGCAATGCGGAGGCCCTGCCTGTGGGCCGAGGTATGTGCCCTTCCCCGCCTCCTGCCCGGCACCCCCTGCTTAGGGCCTGGGGCTGAGTTCTCCCCGCTTTCTGGACCGTTTCCTCCCCTTTCTCAGCAGCACTTAGCTGGGTGAGACGGTCCTCAGAAAGCTGGTGCCCGCGATGGCCTGGTGCTCAGGAAGTGAAGTTTGCATGTCACCAAGCAGTGTTTTAATTCAAAGGGGCGGCTGCTGGGCATGTTTTAGGCTTGTAGGCAGGATGTTTTTAAGCAGGACCTTCCCAGATGGCCTGAAATCAAATGCTCCCCAGAGCAGACCCAGGGGATGGGTTTGGTGCTGTGAAATTTCAGAGTGCGAGGACTTCTTAGCCTTTAACTGGCCCGTGGGAGAGCTAAACGAAGTGGACAGAAGACAGCTCCCATGCGAGGAGATGCCATTTTCCTTTCTTACCTAGTAGACGCTGACTGGGCATCTTCTGGGTGCGGCGGCACCGACTAGGGCAGCCCCGCCTCGGGGCAGGCCAGTGTGAGTGGACAGGACAGGCTGGGCCAGCGGCACGGAGGGATGCTGGTGTTTGCTCTTGGTGGCAAGTGACGGTTGGTAGGTGTGAAGCAGTGGGAGATGGGGAATATTCCAGGCAGGAGTCTTCCCTGGGTCCACCGGGGCTGCTCTCCCTGTCCTTAAGGGCACAGTGGCACTTGACACTGCTTACTGGTGGAGAGCTCAGGCTTTAAATCCCCAATCCCAGGGTGGTGGCCGTAGCCCTAGAGGGCCCCTCTTGTAAGTATGACTCGCACCAACACTTGGTATATTGGGAACTTACTTGGGTGACAAGGGTGTTGGAGAGGAGGGCTCAGAAATGCCGATGGATCTTCTGCGGCATGTGGAAGATGTCGTGGGAAACGCCTGGAGTGGGTGAAAGAAGACCTGGGCGCTAACCTCAGGCCTGCAGCCTCTCTGAGTGGGGCCCGTCAGGGCTAGCAGCTGTTACGAAGGTCGAGTGCACAGTGCCTTCTGCACAAAGGCAGAGCAGTCGACACTTTCAGGAAGAAGTTAACTGAACCAAAATATCCTGTGGTTTATTTCCTGGCTGTATCTTCACAAATATTTATTATTTAAAATTTATTTGCTCTTTTTTAGTTTTGCTTTGCTGTGCTTTGTTATCCTTGGATGTGGCCTTCCCCAAAATACCCCTTTCGGTTCATTTGTGTGGTGAAGAAGTGTCGAGAACGTGCTGCGCGCCCATACGCTCCTTCCCATGTGTTTGCTTTGTCATTGTTTACCTTGGTTTTGCTTTATTTCAGTTCTTTGATTTGTTTTCTTTTAGCACATTGCCTCTTTGCTCAGAAGATCTCCTTGAGTTGGTGAGAATGCAGGGGCGCGAGTAGCCAGCTGCATTGCTTAGATTTGATTCATGTCACAGCATAAATTGTCTTGATTCCAAAACCTAAACCAGGTGGGTGACTCCTTTGATGAGCTCTCAGCTGAGAAAAATAATCATGGAAAAATACAGTTTGATTGGTCTAGAAGCTTCTAATTTTGTCCCTTAGGTATCAATTTTTCTTGTTTTTTTCCCTCTCCATCACCGATAGATAATTTTTTCATTACCAAAGAGAAAACCGTGTTGTGTTGGATATTTTAGCTGAGCATTTGCAGGGTTGCAATTTCATACCTGAGGTCCCGGCAGGAGAAGGGCGACTGTTGTAACGGAGCTAATGAAGGCTGTTTGCTGGAGACCGTCAGTCAGAGCTCTGGTCTCAGAGATGCTGACGGCGGAAAGAGTTCTAAACGAGTGGTCATTTAACCCGTGAAGCCAGTGCTCGGGTCTCCCGTAAGTGGGGTGTTCGGAACCCCGAATCCGGACACCTTCAGGGTCAACACTGCCGTCAGACCAGACCAGCCTAAGGTTTTGTAGGTAACAAGGAAAACGGTATCAGCAGCTTCCCTTGCCACTTTAGCGCTCGCTCGTGCTTCCTGAACCCTTACAAACCAGTGCGGTAGCCCGGCGCCTGCACGTTGGTCTGCAGCTCAGCACTCCGCGCAGCAGCCAGGAAAACGTCCGGTTTCCTGACCAGGCCTGCGGCAGAGTTGGGGAACTCCTGCTGCAGCGCACGTTTGCATCTGGTCTCTGACGCCAGCCCAGGCTGCAGCTGTCACTCACTCTAGCTCCCTCCCCGAGGTGTGCAAGGGCAGGCTTCTTGAACTCTTCCCCTTGACCCAGGCGAGAGGGCTTCCTACTTGCCACAACATTTTCTGCCCTTTGGATGAATTTTGTTCCTTCTCAAATTCTCCAGAAACAAATGACGCCTTGGTGGAGCTGTTGAGCCGTGAGTGAGTGATGGTATCTTCGGGACCAGCGCCCCACAGGGTGCCTGGGCAGTGCCTTCCCTCGACAGATACTGCTCCTTCTCGGGGATGTTAATTAAACACCCACTGTGTGCCAGGTGCCGTTCTGGGTGCTGGGGATTCCACAGTGAACAAGAGGTGGAGTCTCCCTGGCGGGCCTCAGGTGCAGGTTCGTGTGTGCAGACTCACTGGATGCGTAGGTGGCACCAGGAGGTGGCTGTGGCCCACTGCACTGCCAGTCTCAGGGAAGTTGGTCCCAGCTCATGTTCTGCCACATCTACTATAGTGTCAAAAACGTTATAGGACCCACCTGGTCTGTAGCTCAGATGGCCCTTCCTGCCCCCATAGGCCAAGTTCAAAGGAGTCCAGGAATAGATCTGGAACCTTCCAGATCCATTTCCAAGGCTTGCTTTGGTTCTGTATCCAGCCCAACCGCAAGTGACTACAGCCAATTCTGTTCTTGCTGTGTTTCAGGAAGAGTTGGGCTGTGGAAGGACATCTTCACCGTCTCTATGAATGAGAAGTTTGACTTAGTGTATAAACAGAAGATGGGAAAGTGTGACCTCACGTTTGACTTTTATTTGTAATAACAGAAACAGCAAACCTGCATGCTCACAATACCCAGGCATTCTACTAGCCCGAGTCCTGTATGCATTCATTTATTCCTTGCTGGACAAACTCTGGGAGCAGCGTGTGAAACAGCGGGGGGAGGGCGCGGCGGAGAAATTGGAGGAAGTGCGATTATTTCTGGTCCAGAGCAGCTGTCTGCCTGTACAGTTCGAAGTCTCTACGTGTCTGATTACACATTATACAAATTGCAGTTCTGACGGCCTGTGGCATAAGTATAAAGTCTGTAACATATGCAACTAGAATGTCTACCTTTTTCAACCCCACATTATTTATTGTATTTTATAGAGCTTTTCACTGGAAATCTAAATAAATGTCAGTAAACCAAATAAAAGTTCATTTCCAAGGGGAATTAAGAGGGAGCCACACCCAAATGGTAGAAAGATCTCAGGGTTAACTCTTTATTTTTGTAGTTTATGATCCAAGGCGCAGCCACTCTGTTCTCACTCGGTTCTGAGGCAACAGTGAGAACAAGCGTGAGCTGGGGTGTGGGGGGTGGACACTGGACCCTCGTTTGTTCTGATGGAGTTCAGCTCTTTGGAACCTTCCAGAAATAAAGCAGAAACGTCACTAGGTCATTTTCAGAAAGGATGCTCCTCTGCACGACACTTCCCGGGGGCAGCTCTGTAGGCCCAGTGCAGAGGCGCCGGGACGTTGGAGGAGGGACCTGCTGAGGAGCCAGCAGGTGGGAGTCTGGTGCGGTCAGTGGTGTTTGAATGCAGCGAGGGAGAGGCAGCCATGGAAAGACCGAAACGCACTTGGAATTTGAGTTTAATTCCATGGTCTTACTTTTGTTCTCTGAAGCAGTAACCTACTTATGCTGGCAAGCAGATGCCTGATAGCAAATTTCTAAAAATCTCAAGTCTTTGTCATTCAGTTTGTCGTGTCTGCACCTGAGGCTGCCAGCTGGGGGAGAGCCAGTCTGCGGGTTCAGCGCCCGTTTCCCTCCCACCTGTGTCTCTGTCCGTTCCATCCGTCGTGTACCATTCTCGTGTAGGGAGAAAAGGTCATCGTTACTGCCTCACTGCCTGCTTAATTTCATGGCTGGAGAGTGATGGAGAGATGGCCAGATGAGACGTGGGGCCGCAGCCGCGTGGGCCCCAGGTTGTCTCTGTTACCTGTGTGGCTGGGAAGTGCCCGCATGGCGGGCAGAAGGGTCGCTGCTGAGGAAGGAGCTCTGCTCCACGGGGCTGTCTTCGAAGGGGCTGCAGACGGAAGCTTGTGTTTGCGTCTGCAGAGGGGAGGAGCCTGGGCAGGTGGCACATGGCATCGCGTGCTGGGCTTGGCAGCACCTTTCCCGTGTATCTGTGAGGGAGGCTGCTCTCTGTGAAATTTCATTTCTATTTTTCTATTTTTAGTACTGTATGGATGTTGCTGAGCAGTACACATGATACTTCTGTGCTTGCTTGATCTTTAATAAAGACACGTTCCCTGCAGTGTGTCGAGCGTGTGTGTTGGGGGGTGGAGAAGGGCCCTCTGCAGGGTCCCCTCAGCACTTTGGGACAACATATGTGAGCCCTGATGACACTGCGTTCCCCGAGCGTGACTGCAGAGGGAAACAGGCCCCTGTTGGGTTTTGATGAGCAGAATTGCAGTTTCACTCAAATTCAGACTTTCCGCGGTTGAATTCCTCCCCTCCCTGCGATTTCCTGCTCACCCAGGAAAGCCTGGGGCGGTTTTGCTGCACCTGTGGGCCCAGGAGCCTCCGCTTTCACTGCCACCCCTTTGGGGTCCCGTGTTCAGCGTGGCGCGCTGCGACGTGGGGGAGACTAGCCGGCCGGCTGCGCTTCCCTGCCAGGAATCCCAACACCTGTCTTCCCAATTCCTTGAGGAAGGAAAGTCCAGGCCATTACTGAAGCTCAGGCCTTCTGGAAAACCATGTTTACTTTAAAGTGAACTCCTTCCTCTAGGCCTCAGGGGAAATCCTAGAATTTATTTTGGCATCTGGCGTTAACACAGACCCCGGATTAGTTAATCGAGTGTCCAGTCTGCTGCGTCCTGAGGTTCTGCGCTCCAGTTGCTTATAAACCCACGGTCAGCGCGTCAGAGGCCGTGCGTGTGGTCAGGTGCTGATTTATTAGGTGTCCACTCTGCCCGTTTGGCCGTTTCACCTCATTTTATGGAGTCCGGCACTCAATGGGTCCTTGCCCCCGCGACTGCGTGCCGGCCGCTGAGGCTGCCGCAGAGTGGAGTGCGCATTCCAGTGGGGAGACAAAACCGCCAGAGCCCGAGGTAAGTTCAGGCTCCGGAGTTCATGGGGGGCGCAGGGGGCCCTGAGGAGATGGTGCCTGGGCGGTGCGGACCCGGGTGTGGAGCTGCCCCGGTCAGGGGAGTGTGCTGGCAGCCCCTGAGCTCACGAACGGTAGCATTCAGCTGCAGCCCCTCCCTGGGCTGAGCACTTCTCCGCTCTCCTCCTTGACACTGAGTCGTTTGGAACTCACGTGTGTTCCCTTTGTGCGCCAGGTTATTCATCTGGCAGGGACCAGCACAGAGATTCCACAGCTCTGACCTGGCGCAGGTAAGTACCTTAATTCTTCTGATTCATAATTTACACAGTGGCGATCATCTTCGTCCTGCTTACTCCATAGGATGATTATAACGACAACAAAAGAGAAAAGCCACTTTGAAATCATAAATTAACAAAATACTTCGCAAGTCTGTCCCAGCACCGCCTACTCTGCCGCTAGCCAGTGCCCCCTGGTGGCCAAGTTACTGCTGCCAGCAGGTGGTGGAGGGGCGTGGGTGCCGCTGGCTGGTCGTCCTCGATGTCCCCAGTGCTGCAGAAGGATGCAGCTAGGTACAGGTGCCACCATGCGCAAGCCCCGTCCTGGGAGGTCCCAGGTGGCAGGCAGTTTGTGCCTGCCTTTCTAGGGTGGGGGCGGTGCCGTTTGGAGGGGAAGGAGGGAGTCCTCAGGTGCACGCACCGCCAGTGTCCTTGTCCGTCCTGCCTCGTCTTCCACCCTTATAGTAGGATGTGGATTTTGACAGTGGGATGGCACCGGCGTCAGGTGATCAGCCTTATCCAGCCGAAGAACCACCTCGGACACCCGTCCCTGACAAGCGCACCAGCTCCCAGGACATCCCCCTCGGCTCTGCGCCGGGGCCTCTTCTGTGGCCTGCCCAGCCAGAACGGGGCCATCCCTGCGATGCCAGCCCCCCCCCCCTCTGCCAGTGAGCGCATTCCCCACTTTCCCCCAGAGCTCCCTGGGGACCGCTGCTTTCCTCCCAGCGCCTGCCTCACCGCTCTACAGTTGTTTCCCTCCGCAGACCATGTCGCCCCGAGAGCAGGGGCTGCACTGTCAGGCTTTTCCTGCTGCTCCTTGTTGGCCCGCGAAGGCTGTGTCCTCCCAGACAAGACCCAGGCTGGCCTCCTGTCTCCTCCTCTGAGCCTCCATTTCTGCCATCACCTCCTTTCCGAACGGATGTTTCTTTATCATCAACAGCTCAAGCCCTGGTTATGTTCTTCCCTTGTCCGGAACACCCTTTCTGATAAGCCACTGGCTTTCCACGTCCAGGAGTAACTATGTTTCTGGTGCCCTCCCTTCCCCTGCCCTTCTGCCTCTGTCCCCTAGTGCAGGGACTTACTGCCCACAGAGCTACCGAGCACCTTCCTTGGGCACCCCCGTCTCTCCCTCTCGTCCTGTGTCTTGAGGCATTTACAGGCACCTGCTCTGGAAGGCCATGGGCTGAGTCCTGGGGACACAGTCTTGGTGGTGCTCCCTTCCTGTTTAGCTCCCGTGACTCCGTTCCGTCGGGCGCCACGCTCAGTGATCACCCACATCCGTGTGGAAAGCCATCTGGTGGGGAAGCAGGGGACCTGGGCAATCAAGTCCTGGTTTTGTCCTCGACTGGCCTTGTGACTGGGGCAAGTCACTTGGCCTCTCTCAGCCCTGGTCTCTCTATCTGTCAAATGGTCTTCGTGGTTTCTCCTGGTTGTCAGCCCCCAGTTTATGGCTAAGTGAGCTTTCCTGGTGTCTCTGGCTGCTTCACCTGTTTAAACATGCACGTCCGCAACAAATGGGCAAACAAAAGGGATGGTACAGAAAGTGAGCACTGTGGAGACTCGAAGCAAGTGACCAGGGACAGCAGGAAGACTGCTTCATGTGAGGAGAAGGGCGAGAGCTGTTCTGGAAACGGGGCAGGAGGCAGGGAGGGCACACACCAGGTGGGAAGAACAAAATGCACCAAAGTGAGAACAAACTACTTACTTGCCTGGCAGTCACGCGCCAGTTCCAGCTCTGCCAGTGTGTGTGGGACCGTGGGGAAGGCCCCTTTCGTGTCCTGATGAATAGGTCACAGACCAAGTGTCGTAAAATCCCACCCAGCTGGAGGGAGCACCCCGTGACTCTTAAGTGTGGCCAAACGATCCATCGCTCACCGCAGGGATAAGCTAGCAAACAGGGAGACCGTGACCTCTCAGCCGCGCTGGGCCGGGAGCAAAGAGAACCCGCCGCGGAAGCGCCTGCCCCACGGCGTGGGCCCACAGTCGCCGTCTCCAAGGCGTGCTGAGCTCTTGCCAAATCCGCACGTCAAACGACAACTTGATTCTCGCGCTTGGATCCCTGACGCTATCTGGCACCGAGTATCTGGTTTGCAGCCCTTAAATCTGTCTCCTCGCCACTGAGGAGTCTTTGCTCTGTTAAAAGCATTTTTTAAAAACTAGAGAATGCTAAGTGTGTTTAAAAAATAAAAATCGACCAAAAATATATTTTATCCTCTTTAAAGTTATCATTTTCACATATAGCCGTGGCGCTGGGCGCCAGCTGGGAATGGAAGTCTAAAGCTGTCGTGAGCAAGGCTGTCAGTGCAGAAGACGCCGGCAGAGGCGGCGGGAGATTTTCTCCAGTCTGTGCATCCTCGAAAACAAGTGCAAGGCTGAAACCCTTTTTTCCCTGGTGTTCCTGTCTCTCATTTCTCCCCTTTACAATCCATAGTACATACAATTTCCAGAAGGGGAAAGAATCTCTCTCAAGTCCAGTTGGTAGCCCGGAGCACCAGGGTTGTTTGCGCCCTCCGTGCCCCCCTTACACGGGTCCCTCTGCCCAGATTGCCACTTGCTGACTTAACCCGGCTTACGCTGACTTAGGCTTTGAGCACGGTCCAGGCGTGGGCGGCTCCGACAGCCCTCGGCTGGGGATGGGAGCCAGGAGCTCCACTTTTGGTCGACACTGCACCTCCCTTAACATACCCGGGACACAGCAACCATCTGCCCAGAGAGCTTCTCGAGGCCAAAGCCCTGTCTCTCGTACTCTCCACGGTGGCAAGAAGATAGCACAGAAGCGTTGCCCTGTGAAACCTTGATGATCAGAGCATCCCCACTGCCCTGACCAGAACATTCTTCGGGATCCAGCCTTGCCTCGTCACCAGTGTCCTGCCAGTTCCATCTCAGGCTCTGCAAGCCTGTCCTATGTCACTTGCCACGAGGGCCCTGTCTTGCCCAGCCACACTGCTTGCTCCACGTCCCTGACCTATGCTTCTAACATTTGCTTTCCTAACTTCGAGAGGCTGTCGCCTTCTTCAAAAGCCTCCCCTTCTCCCCTGGGTGCTGCCAACCCGTGTCCCCCACTGCTCTCCGTTGGCCTTGACTCAGTCTCCTGGAGGCTGTTGGGAATGGACCCCTGCTCACCACCGTCCTGGACACACCTAGGCTTCAATCTTTGCCAAAGACCTCAGGAGGGTCCCCAGATACGGCAGACAGGCCAACTTCCAATGGCTGGTGGCTACCCCTGTCCTGGGTCCCTACCACACTTGGCACTCCCCAGAGGAAGAGAAGGCTGGAACCTTCCTTAGCCCAGAGGAGGAGGGACTGGTACGTCCCCACTCCCATCATGAGACGCATGCAGCAGCATCTTGCTCCTTAGAGTGCAGTGTGCCAGGAGTTCTGCAAGAGCGATGATTTCCTGTGATGATAGATGGGTTTACATTTGTTAACTGTTCTCAAGTTTTCTTTCCAAAGTAGATATTTTTAGCCCCAAGTAGACTGAGTGGAGTCTGTGTCTCATTCATCCCTCTGTCCCCATCCTGGACTTAGTACTCATTCCTATCAGGTAATCCATAAATGCTCGTTACCTAACTACAGGCAAATTAAATGCTAAATAGCACTAATTACAAGCTGTTGCAAGATCTTGGCTCTTAGCAAAGAGAATTTCTTTGTGACTGTCAGGTGTTTGCCTGTTGCCCAGGTGTATGAAACATGAGACTGTTCTGTTCTAACTGCTGCTTTATTCCAGAGGGAGGGCCATTCTTCAAAGATGGCTGCAGTAACGTTCGGGGTGGAGGGAGGATTCATCAACGTTCTAAATACCAGAATTCCACACTATGGAAACTTGTTCAGGGTAAGATAAGTGGATTTGAATTCCCGGTTCCATGAAAGGGGACGACCAGTAGCTGTCAGAGGAAATCGAGAGCTTACTAGCGTATTAGTACGTTGAAGGGGAATGGAAATGTGCTAAGGTGCTACACCAAGCCTGTGTGTAGTCTCTCTCGATGGGAAGCCTAAAATAGATACGAAAATGGCCCCCTGTTTACAAGTGATAATCAATTATTTGTAGTGACAGTGTTTAAAATGTGCAATTTAGTTTCTGGCTGATTGAACTAAAACGAGCAGCTGCGTCATCTGTCAAGGTAAATATTCGAGAGAGAAAGCATCTATTTTAGTAAAGAAAAAATAACTGCAGTAGCTTTTCCAAAAGAGCTACTTACACCTCATTTATTTTTATTTCATTTTTTTTTTTCCTCCCAGGGACAGCTGAGGAGAGTGTTGTCTCCATTTTATGAGGCGACCAAAAGGACAGCAGTCAGGAAAGTCTTTGCTATTAAATAGCAGATTTCTCAGAGATGTTCCAGGCTTCCGGTTAGATGCATTATGCATCCATGCCACGTGTTTGCTCTTCCTTCTTTATTAACAGACGTGGCGGAAAACAGTACTTAACTTCTTAGGGGTTGATCAATTCCTGCTGTTTATTTCTCCACATGAAGGCATAATCTCTGTGCATAGCATCATCATTGATGACTGTGAAGTAATTACAGGCTTGATCATACGGCCCAGTCTCTTAGGTGTAAAGAATTGTGGTGAAAAACAGCAATGAGCGCTCAAAACCTGGGAGGTGGGCAGAGGATTGCTGCCGCACAGTTCTCCATGGTCCCAGAGTTTCTTCTTGATTTCTGAGGGCATGAGCTATCTGTTGGGTATCATAAATGTAAAAATATTTTCTCTACCTTCTCATGGTGTGCTTTTTAAGATTATTATCAGAGGTCTACTGTAACATTCTTGGGAGGTGAGTTTACTCACTTTACTGGCTTAAATGATGCTGAAAGGTGTCTGGGGAAAGGTGGGAACCTCACCTCAAAAATCCAGGTTCAACTTGCAAATAGATCCATCACATGGCATCTGAGGGAACCATCGGTGTCCTTTGGCAAGTTTTTTTCAGAGAAGACAGCAGTCTCCTCCTACAAACTGTTCCTTGGGCCGCTGTCACGTTAACAGAACTCTGTTCTATTTGAACAAAGATCAAAAATAATCTAATATATTTCATGGATTTATTTGGATAATAAGCAAATGAGGTAAACTTAGGTTCCTATAAAAAATAAATCTTTACATGGAAGTGAAAAATTTCCAGGAATAGGGAAAACACTTTGGATTGAAGATGCTCCAAAAAAAGAAAAAGTATCTCAGGACAAAATTTCACGACAGGCTGACCTAATTAGTCATTTCAATACCATCCTTGGGTTCAAGGAAATAAGCAAGGGTTTTGATTTTCCTGACTCTTGGCTACACTGAACCACTCACACATGGCTTCGGTATGCTTCTCTGTGGGGTTCAGGTCAGTTCAAAAGATATTTGTTAAGTCCCTCTAGCCATGTTTGCTCAAGCAGGCAGATTAAATTAGGCAGGGTTGTTTTTTGTTTTTTAACCTAAAATTATCCCTCAGAAAATAGTGCTGCTAAAAACTAGAATCCTTACAAAGACTTTCATATATGGCTCGTTCTCCTAGTCACTTTATTTTTAATAACAAATTACCTTAACTATTGCTGGTTTTAAACTGAAGGGCCGACACCTGATGGAATTGAAGGAAGGGAGAAAGAGACTGATTTAACACAGATTTAGTAAATTCCTAGTGCCATGTCATTGCATTTTTTTTTTGGTATTCGATGTGTTAGATGTTATTTTAAATAGGCCTTCTAAAGAGTACTTTAAAAACCAATACAGTGAGATAATCCTGGAGATTACAAACAAATAGCCACAGGATGTATTTTTAGAAACAATTGTCCCGATGTTATATAACTAGATACTTGTGGCTAATAGTCTCAGAAGGAGAGAAAAAAATGGGGCAGAAGCAATATTTGAAGAGATAGTGGCCGAGAATGTTCCAAAATTGATGGAAGACATCAAGCCACATATTCAAAATGTGCTACAAAACCCAAGCAAGATAAAGAAAACCACACCCAGGTACATCTTAAAAACTTTCAAAGGAAAAAAAGATACATCACCTCCAAAGGAGTAACAATTACACAGACGGAAGATTTTCGCAACAGAAATGACAAAAGCCAGAATATAACTAAGTGACATCTTTAAAATGCTGAATGAAAATAACTGCCAACTTAAACTATATTCAGCAAAAATATCCCTTAACAAGGAAGGTGACAAAATATTTTCAGACGGATAAAAACTGAATTATCGCCAGCAGACCCACACTAAATAAAATTTATTGTATCATCTCTCTCTCTCAAAAACTGAAAGAAGAAACAGCAACAACAAAAACATTAGTAGAGATGGAATATTTCAACAACAGTCAACAAACTTGACCTAGTTAAAAAAACCCAGCAACTTTACCAAACAACTGCAAAATATACATTATTTTCAAGTGCACATAGAACATTCACCAAGATTGACCATATGGTGAGCTATAAAGTAAGTCTCGAAAAATGTCAGCAGATTGGAAATCTTATTTATATGTCCTCTGACTACAGTGGACTTAAGATAGAAATCAACGCAAAAATACAGCTTGAAAATCCCCAAATGTTTGGAAATTAATATAGTTTTACATAATATAGTTTTATATAATTTAGCTGAAGGGCTAAAAAGGTACTACAATGGAAATTAAAACAATTTTGAACTGAATGCTAAAAAAAAGTCTGTCATATCAGAACTTAGGGAGTGAAGGTACAACTGTGTTTAGAGGGGAATTTATAGTCTTAAATACATGCCTTGGAAAAGAAGAAAGGCTGAAAACCAATGATTTAAATATTCATATCATGATGCTAGGAAAAGAACAGCAAACCCCCAAAAAGGAAGGAAGGAAGGAAGAGTAGAAATCAATGACATGAAAATGAGTAATAGATTTCTTTGAAAGGCTAATAAAATTGATAAACCACGACAGGAAAGAAAGAAGCCAAATCACTATAGCTTTAACTAGAGTGACCAACTGTCCTGGTTTGCCTGGGACTGTCCTGGGTTTAGCACTGAAAGGTCCACACCCAGGAAAACTTTCATTTCCTGGCAAACAGGACAACTGGTCACCCTAAACCCAACAGACACTGTACTAAAAAGACATTAAAAACAATGTCATGCCAATTAAGTTTGACAATTAAGATGAAATAGACAAATTCTTTGGAAAACACAACTTACCAAAGTAGATGCAAGAAGAAACAGAAAATCTGAGTAGTCTTATAACTGATACGGAACTTGAACCAATTACTAAAAACCTCTCATGAAGAAAACTCCAGGACCAAATGCTTTCACCAGTCAATTTTTCCAAACATTTAAAGGGGGAAAAAAATACTACGCAAGCTCTGAGAGAACAGAAAAAGTGGAAACCCTTCCCAACCGATTCTAGAGGTCAGTATAATAGGGACATTGCTGGTCAGTCCTGTGAAAATAGACCAAGAATTGGCAACCTTTTCCTGCACATGGTCAGAAGGGCAATATTTGGGGCTTTGCGGGTCACAGGCAGCCACGGACAATGCGCAGTGAGTAAGCACAGGTGTGACCGTCCAGTAAGACTCTGGGCGTCCAGGCCGGCGCAGGGGCTCGTGCCTGCAACCCTAGCGCTCTGGCAAATCAGGCCCTTCCTCTGTGCCCTCATGGCATCCTGGTAACAACCTGTTAGGACACAAGGCGCAGAGACCCCTTAGATTTTATACATTTAGCATTCACAATGTCAGGTTTCCACTTGAGCTCTTGAGAGTTCACACCAAATCTGAAAGTGTGAATTGATAATTCACATTATGAGGCCTTGATGTTCTCTGCTCTGTTGAACTTTATTAATAATACATCATCAGATATACACTAACTCTAGGACAACAATTAAAAACTTTCTTATGTGAAAAGCCCTCTAAAAAAGAAAGTCCACTGCTAATTATGTTGTCCTAAGTCAAGAGAAGGAAGACTAAGAAAGTGATAGTTCTTAGCTAGGAAAGGAAAATTTGGATAAATTTGAGTGTAATCTTGGATTTAGTTGTGCCAGTGGTTATGCTGTAGTAAGTGGTTTTTGTTTTTTTTTCCAAATTGTGGATTGCCACATTTTAGGGAGGTTTGAATGTAAGAATTTTAAATTAAATGGAAACTAACAGAATGTACAACATGTAATCAGGCTAAGCATTGTTTGTGAAAAAAATTTTAATTATATATATGCATACATGTATTTATGTGGGCACAGAGTTATATAAAATATATTTCTTTCCACAGTTTATAGTAAAAAAAAGTTTTAAAGCCGCTGTAGCTTTGACATTTACTTTATGCATGGAAACTTGCACAAAACTTCATTTTAAGAAAATGATATGCTAATGTGATTCTTGGCACATTCAGGGATATGGATTTACAGAGACGTCGGTCAGTTCATTTAACATCTGGACGTCAGTTTCCCCATCCTTAAAATTCAGATAATATCTACAGGATTGAGGAAGAGTTAACTAAAATGGTGGGATAAAGTGCATAGCACAATGCCTGATTCTTAGGTGTGTGAATTATTAATAAGGACTGCATTCAGTAACAATATATTGAATGTTTACCATCTAGCAGGCATTGGGCTAAGTGCTAAGGATGTAACTGTAAAAAAGGAAGACACAGTCCCTGCCCTCCTGGAGACCATAGTCTAGGTAATAGCCTAGTTTATGGCAATGAGCAATAAATATATAAACAAACAAAATACTTGCAAATAAATGCAATGAGAAATCTCACAGGTTTTCCTCACTTTTACTGGGAAATAATTTCAAACTGTCAGAAAAGTTTCAAGAATAAGAATAGTGCAAGAACACCTGTATGCCTGTTATGGGTTGAATTGTGCCCCCCTGCTGAATTTATATGTTGAAATCCTAACCCCACATACCTTGGAATGTGACTGTGTTTGGGTACAGGGTCTTTAAAGAGGTGATTAAGTTAAAAAGAGGTCCTTGGGGTGGGCTCTAATCCAACAGGTCCTTATAAGAAGGGGAGATTAGGACACAAACACACACAGAGGGATGACCATGTGAAGACACTGGAGGAGACAGTATCCATGAATATTATACGTGCCAAGGAGAGAAGCCTCACCTTAATCTTGGACTTCCAGCCTCCAGGACCGGGAGTCAATAAACTTCCATTATCTGAGCCGCCCAGTCTGTGGTACTGTGTTACGGCGGCCCAAGCAGACTAGCGCAATGCCCTTTACTCACCTTCACTTATCATTAACATTTTGTGCCAACTGCTTTATCATTTATTATCTCTTTATACACAGTGTTTTCCCCCGAAACATCTGGAAGTCAGTCACATGCATCATGGCTCTTTACCCCCAATACTTTGGTGTTTATGTCCTTAGACTAATCTCTTCTGTAATCACAGCACAGTTACTCAGTTTCAGCCCATTTAACGTTGATATTAATACAATACTTTTATGTAATCTACTGTCCATATTCCAATTTAGTAAATTAGCCCATTCATTTTTTTTTCTTAAGGAACCATTCAGACCACTTCCTCTCCTTCTTACTCCCCCCAAAAGGGAGAGAAGAATGATCATCAATGCAAATGGCAGTTGCAGCGAAACAACACCAAGAGCCGGCTTCACGCTCAGGAGAGAACGCTGCACCTCCTCCTCGTTCGTGGTTTCCGGTGCTCTACAGGTTCAAAGAAACTTCTCTAGTAACGAACTATAGAAATAATCCCTGAAAGTATAGTCTTCCAATAATGTCTCTATAGCATCTTTTCACCCTATCGTATAGGGTCCAGTCTACGGTAAGGATTGCATTTAGTTGTCACATTTCTTTAGTCTTCTTCAATGTGAAACGTTTCCACAAACTTTGTCTTTTATGTCATTGATAGTTTTGAAAAATACAGTCAGGGATTCCCAGACCACACTTAGGGAACTGCCCACGTAAGCAAAAGTCTTAGAGAGGGCAAATGGGATGGGATCTAGGATACAAGTGGAGGAACTGGCCTCTGTGAAAAGCAGCCTTGCTTCTTGGCAAAAGCAAAAGAAGAGATAACAGCCAAAGTGGTAGTGAACAAGTATGTTCCATTCTTATTGATTCTGTTTTCTCGGGGAGATATGAGGCCCTGTCATTCAATCAGGGTGAGGAAGTAAAGCGTGTGGGAGGTCTGAGCAGAGGCCATAGGAACGAATTCCCTCGGTGAGCAGGAAAACTAGCTAACGAGAAATATAGACTGCCAATCAGCGACCACATAACAACCATCTCTGCAGAGCACAGCAGGGCACTCCATATGGCCTACCTGGTGACAGAGATGTGTGGAGAAAATCCTACTGCTTCATCTCTGGTCCGCTACTTCTCTCCCACAAGTGAGCAGTGTGGCAGGGTGGCCAAGAGCATGGACTATGGAGCCAGCTGCCTGGGTTCTCATTCTGGTTCTGCCCTTGACAACAGTGTGTCACTGGACAAAATATCTCTCTGTGCCTCAGTTTCCTATCTTTAGAATGGGAACAATCATAGCACCTACCTTATAGGGCTGTTGTGAAGGTAAATGAAAATTGAGTTACACATAAAGTACATACTTAGGTTAAGTGGCTGCCTAGCAAAGGCAAGTGCTCCACAGGGTCAGCGACAACAACTAAACTACTGTTGTTATTATTACTAACGTGATTTACTGGCCCTGTGAATCTAATCAATAATTCACTCATTTAGCGAATATCGATGGAATGCCTACTGTGGGCACAGGGCGGGAGCATACAGTGGTGGACAAAGCAAGCTAGTCCCTGTCTTCATGGGGCTGTCACGTAGAGCAGACAAGCAAGACACATTTAGACACGCTACTAAGTGAAACAAACGGAAGTCACCGTCACTGCCAACACTCATGAGTGGCGCAGTATGTGGCAGGGGCTTTAGAGACTTTCATCCAGTCCTTACAACAGGCCCCGGAGTGGGTACGTTTAGATTTGAACAGATGAAGGGAAGGGACTAGCTTCCCCCAAACCACAGGCCACCCGCGGTGGGACCAGGCCCACACCACACCTGGCACCAAAGTCCACGTAACAAAAACCCACTCCCACGGCGCTCATCGCCAGAACAGGAATTCCGGCGGAAGCTCCTTCCGGGGGCGGAGCCACCGGCCGCCGCCATTGACCAATCGAAGATCCGCTTTTTGCCAGGCGCGGAGACTTATTCTCCAATCAGAGAGTGCCGTCGTCGCTCGGGCAACAGCGTCCTGGAGCCACCAAAGGGCTGCGCCTCTGTGGCGTTGCGGCCTGGAGTCCGCGCGCAGGTGTTTGCCCAGCTAGGCGGAGAGTCGGGGCGGGGGCCTGGGTAAGGCGGCGCGGACTTCGTCCCACGGTCCCCGCGTGCCTTCGGGGCAGCCAAACGCGAGCCCCAGGGCCGAGGAGGGGGCCGGCGGGCAGTTCTAAGGGTCCCACAGCAGCGCTGCTGCCCATCCCCAGAGACAAAGGGGTGGTGATTTGTTTATTCACTGAGCACGAGTTTATGGAGCGTTTATTTCCCTGGCACATTGAAGGCACTGGGTCTACTGTGAGGAATAGTACGGTCCCATGGAGCTTATGTGATATTTGGGAAAGTCAGACAATAGGCAACGTTGAAGGTGGTGACATCTTCCTCCCTAATGTCTGTGAGGATCAGATGGGAAATGTGTGTGGAAATGCCTTAAATCTATCCAATTTACGGATTTCATTTGTGCCCCACAGCAATCTTTTGAATATTACCGTTAACTCCATCCTGTAGATGACGACTTGAAGCCCACGGGGTGGAGGGGCTTGTCAGAAGTCCACAACTAGGAAGTTGCAAAGCCAGAATCCAAATCCCTTTCTGTCTCATGGCAAAATCTCCGCTCATTTACACTCTTCTCCCTCAGCCTGCTCATAATTATCCCTGCCTCCCTCACAAATTTTGTTTGGAAGCACTTCGTGAAATGTACTGTGGTACAGGGCTCAAGACTGTTGTCCAAATCACCCCTTTACTCCCTTTTCCTTCTTTCCTGAAAATCTTCGCCTTCCAGGATGTCTTGCTCCTATTAAGAGGAGACTTACTTCACTTACAAGAAGAGTAATTTAATAATGCTTCTTAAATTGTATATGTGCTCCTTAATGGGTGGACTTCACGGAAATGCTGTAAATAAAGTCTGCTTTCACACATTGCAGTTCCTTCATCTCTTTTATCCATTGCCTTCAATTCAGCAAACATTAACTCGGCTAAGTTATGGCGATTTAAATGAAAGTGAATCAGGCACGGCCCTTTTGATAATAAGCGAACATATCTGCCTCCCACCCACACTTATTGCAAGATTCTTTGAAGACAAAGATTTTATTTTAGTTATCTGTGCTCTTTCCCTTTCCCCTCTATGTTCATTTTAGCGTTTGGCTCATGGTAGGTGCTCATAGATATTTGTCAAGAAATGCTTGCCCGAGACTTTAAATTTTGCTCTCCAATTTTGTTTGTGTTTTTCCTGCCCTTTTCCAGATATCCACTTCCCCCCCATGTACAAAGATTTCTGCAACATCCATGCCATGACCCCTTCAGCTGACTGGCACCCGGAGACGGAAGCAGCTCCATGAGGACGTTCAGTAGCCTGGTGCCTGTCCAGATCGGGAATCTGGTGAGAGGCTACTGGCTGTTAACAAGGCAATTGCTTTAGTGAAGCTTCTCTACAGGTGTGTATCGAGAGTGTTTAAGGTTAGTAGATGCTCAGAGTCACAGAAAGTTTTCCTGCATGAATGCTTTCCTTATCAGCATTGAAAAATAAGCTACATAATGTAGATGAGAACCTGTGAGTGAGGGAACAAAGGTAACAATCACTTTCTTCCTTTAAATACCACAAGTGACCTTAGAATATTTGTCTAAAAATACTCCGAATATAGGCTTGCACAGTTATCTCAGTTGGAGTCTTGTGATATTTGAATATTAATTCACTTTGAATACAGTACTATCTAGGATAGTACTTTGGAAGAGGATGTATAAAGGGAAGAGACAGGTTTGAGAAAACTCTGTGAATAGAGATACCATATGAATGTGATACACTTTCAGTACTAAAGAGCTTCATTTCCACTTCTTTTTCTTTTGGCTTTGACCTTTCACAGCTATTTTGTTTTGTTTACTTTGTTTTCGGTACCATTTGTTATTTTCTCTCTCTGTTTGTCTGCAGTTCTACTACTACTTCTACAACAACAACAACTACTACTACTATTACTAGCTGATACTAATTGAACACTTCCTATGTCCTGGGCACAGTTTGGAGCCTCACATACTTTTAAAATTTAGTCCCCACAACCTGGCTGTGAAAAAATACAGTTACTAGTCCCATTTTGTAGATGAGGCAACAGGGACACAAAGAGGTTAAGGGACTTTACAAAGCTGATAACTGGTAACAAGTGTGGCCGCTTCTCCAGCACTGCCTGGTAATAACCTGTGTCCTCGACTAGTACTTTGCCACTCTCAAATATTTATAAGTCTCGCCAAGGATTTGAGATGACTTGTAAGAATAATTACAATATGATAAAATAGAAACATGTAAATCAGGATCATAAGAAATACAGATAGAATAGAAAAGTAACATCAGAGGGAAATAGAATACTCAGATCATCCATAATGGTTAATAAATTTGGGCTGAAAATTTAGCTGAGAGCTTCTTGTCAACTCAAGGAAAAATAAAATAAAAAAAGGAAATCAAATTCATTTTGTCCAGGCAAATAAGGCCTTTTGTTTCCTCTGGAAAAACAAAGCTTTCCTAATACCTAGTTCTAAAAGAAATTTCTCTTGGAGCTGATCCCAGAGGCTTGGAAGGGCTGAATGACAGACATGTAGGCCCAGTGTCCTCACTGTTCAGGGAAAGAATGTCGACTATTGCATTTGAATTGAATAGTTGAAATTGAAGATGTCTGAATAGTAACAGTTTCCAGTAACACCTTCTGAATTTTATTTTCCCCCGGAATTCTGTAAATGGTGTTATCCTGTCCCCTGGGTTGGTTTCAGTCATTTGTTTCCTCATTTATTTAGCACCTGCTATGTGCCAAGTGCTGCTTGGGCATCAAAGATGCCACAGCGATGGTCGTCTCACTGTCTTGACACTCCCGGTGCCTCTGCCCTGCCAGTTCCTCCTGCTGAAGATTTTCTGAACTGATTTTTGGGTTGTCCTCCTTTATTGTCCTCTGATACCCTGAGATGACACTCAGCACCTTACACTGTCACTGTCTACCTGTTTTCTGCCCAGTTCTCTGTCTGATTTATCTTTCTGTACATTGCCAGAACCTAAAAATAACAGCTACCAAATAGTAAAGGCTTACTGTGCGCCAGGCACTTTACGCACTTTACCTGTGGTTCTTCCACAGACTTTAGAGTGGTGGCTTTAACCACTGGGTCACTTGTCCCTTGAGAAGCTCTCTAGAAAAATCATCTCACATGCAATTTTGTATTTAATCTCAGAGAGTCCGTAGGTGTACAAAAGTACACACATGGACCTTGTCCCTAGATTCCTGGTTAAGAATATTGCTTTAAAGAAATTATAATCCTGCCTTGATATCTGTGGGATTAGGTTCCAGGACCCCCAAATTCATAGATGCTCAAGTCCCCAATATAAATTGGTATAGTATTTGCATGTAACCTACGTATATCCTCCCGTATACTTCACATCATCTCTAGATTACTTATAATACCTAATATAAATGCTATGCAAATAGTTGTTATACTATATTGTTTAGAGAATACTGACAAGAAAAAAAGTCTGTACATGTTCAGTACAGACACGACCATCCATTTTTTTCCAAATATTTTTGATCCATGCTTGGTTGAATGCATGGATTCAGAACCCACAGACTGAATTTCCATTTTTCAAATGAGGAAACTGGGTCAGGAGGAGGTTAATTAACTTGTGAGTTCCCATGGCAGATAGTGGAGCCAGTTTGATCTCATGTCTGCTTGGCCCCAAACCCTTTGTTTTTTCAACTGCCCAAAAGAGTAGATGTTCAGAAAGTGACCGACGTGTGTATGGGAGTGTATGAAGACTATAAAGGGAGCTTTATAGTGCATGTGTCCCAAAATATAGCAGAACATCCATTTGATATCAGAATAGACCAGGGAAGATTTTTCTCAAGTATTTGGATTTAACTGCCAAAATCTTTTGTGTTGCTTACAATTTTTTTCCAATTTAGTCAAGTGATGATTCCCCTCGCAATGCAGTTCCAACAATTTTTGCTTCTGGTGCCATTTCTGTTTGGCTGTGCATATTTTTTACTCTTGTGTTGAATTATGTTTTCTCTGGATGCCAAGGCAGATGGATAGGACTTTTGTTATGATTCTGATATAAATAGCATGTGTTAAAAACTGGACATCAATACTTCTCTGGCAAATAAACAAATATATCAGTGAAATAGCCTTCTAATTGTGTTTTTGCTTGTGGTTAAGAAGTGTATTTGATGGTCTGTGACTTGGTGTTTATTTGGAGTGTATTGGTTTTATAATCCTTGCTAATTTCTATCTCACCAAGTTCGAAAGTAATCACATTCATGAACATCTCAGAATTCTCTTTATTTCAAACACCTAAACTGAGAATGATGCACAGAACTCCTCACGGTGCCTTGGTTGTACTCAGAATGTTGTTTAACTTTCAGAATCAAGGGTAAAATTAGCCCAGGCTTCTTGCCCTTGCTGTCTTAGGTATTGGTAGCTGTGGTCCATCAGGAGCAAAGCTTAGTGGAGTGCTCACTGCATGCCAGGCCATGCTGAATATGCTGAGTGGAGCCCCTTCCACTCAAGGGGCCTGCTGTCTATCAGGGGTCAACTGAAAAGCCTGAAAGCAGAGAATCAGTGAAAACCAAAGTAGGACTAGAGGGATGGATGGGGAGGTATTAATACTTTTATTTCCTTCTTTATATCACCCCCCAGTCTCCATCCCCATCACCATACCCATCCCTAGCCCCATCCCCACAGCAAAGTGATGGATTTATAGGTGGCTTTTACCTTTTAGTTCTTTTCTTTATTAAATAAAACAATTATCAAAACAAACCTATAAGACGAAGTTGTCGATAAAGGCATGATTAATTTTGTTTAAGGAGGATGGGAAGACCCCATCAGAAAGGGGCTATACCTTCAAGCTTGAAAGATTAATTGAAGTGTGCCAGCTGCAAAAGAGTGAAGGAAATTCTCCCATTCAAGTGCTGAACAGGCCTGGCCCTGTTTAGCTGCCAAGATCAGATGAGATCGGGCATGTCGGGGTGGTATGGCCATAGACAAAGTGAAGGAAATTCTATCAAAAGTATGAACCAGGCTGGCGCCTATAAACCTAGCACTTTGGGAGGCCGAGGTGGGAGAATCTCTTGAGCTCAGGAGTTTGAAACTGAACCTGAGCAAGAGTGTGACCCTGTCTCTCCTAAAAATAGAAAAATTAGCTGGGCGTGGGAGCATTCACCCGTAGTCCCAGCTACTTGGGAGGCTGAGGCAGGAGGATTGCTTCAGCCCAGGAGTTTGAAGCTGCCGTGAGCTACGGTGATGCCACTGCATTTTGCCCGGGGCAACAAAGCAAGACTCTTGTCTCAAAAAGGGAAAAAGAAAAGAAAAGAAAAAAAACATGAACTGAAACTCTGCAAGGAAGTAATGGTATCTGGAGGAGTTGCCTAGGACCAGGTTGTCAATGATGTGAATGATCTTCTACCCACAGTTTAAGGTTGGAATTTCAGTCTGTGTGCCCTGGAGAAGTATGTTTTTTTAAAAA
Source organism: Avahi laniger (assembly GCA_963575035.1). NCBI lineage: Eukaryota > Metazoa > Chordata > Mammalia > Primates > Indriidae > Avahi > Avahi laniger. Next base: position 156,624 of record CAUYSK010023564.1, on the reverse strand, counting down.
AAGCATTTTATTTTGAAATAGTTTTGGAGTCACATAAAAGTTGCAAAATTAGTACAGAGAGTTCCTGTGTACTCCCAGATTCCCCCAGTGATAACATCTCTCAGAATAACCGGAGTTACCAAAACTGGGAAATTGACACTGGTACGTCAGTTTAACTAAATTTAATGTCAACTAAACTAAAAACTATTCAGATTTCAGCAGTTTTTACATGCGCTTATCTTTTTTATTGGTGTATAGTTCTATGGAATTTTAACACATGTATGTATAATTTCACATTGTGCATGTTAAAGCAAGGGAGTAACATAACTGTGTCTGTGCTTTAGAAAGATAAATCTGCACCACAGAAGAGGATGGATCAGTGGGAGAAGCTGGAGACCTGAAAGGGATTTCAGGGGTCATGTCTGTGATCCTGATGAGTGCAGATGATGGGCCGTGCCTTCAGGGATGCAGAGAGGCAGGGCATAGATTTAAGAGGTGTTCTTCAAGTAACATTGACAATGCTTGCTCACTGAGTAGAAAGAGGGCTTGAGGCAGGAGACCACAGGCGAGACCACAGTCTGCCTTTAGTTGCCAAGGTTCAGAAATTGAAGCAAATCCATTCACTCACTCATTCATTTAAAACCGCTCTGAATACCAGTCACTGCCTAGGATCTGGGAACGAGGTGACAATGTGAATTTGCTGGGTTCTAGTCTTTATGGAACTTAAAGTCTAGCAGGAGACAAGCTTTAACCAAAGACACACCAACAGTTACAGCATGACAAACTGGACTAAGAGCTGCGAAGGACGGCAGAAATCGTAAACGTGTATAAGGGAGACCAACCTTGTGCGGGGTGTCAAGGAAGGCTCCCTGAGGAAGGGACATTTGAACTGAAATTTAGGGCAGTGGTTCTCAGAGTGGTGTCTGGAAACGCCAGCATCTCCTGGGAAGTTGTCAACGATGCGAATTCTTAGGCCCTACCCCACACCCAGAATGGGAGTCAGAATCTAGAATGGGGCTGCAGTCTGTTTCCAACAAGCCCTCCAGCAAGTCCGAGAACCACTGAGCATTAGGACGAGGAGTTCATTAGGCAGAGAGGAAGAGGGATGAGTGAAAAGCCCTACGTGGGAAGGAGCACATTCGAGGGACTGCCAAAGGCTAGGGCGGTTGAGGCAGAGGAGGGCCCATGCCCAGGCACGATGACACCGAGTCTTTCGTCCTTATTCTAAGAGCTCTGGGAAGCAATTGGAGAGTTTGAAGCAAGGAAGTAACACAAGGAGATCAGCATTTTAAATGACTGTTCTGGCTGTTGTGAAGAAGACAGAGGGGGGAACCACAGAAGGGGTGTGTACATGTGTGTGTATGTGTGTGTTTATACATGTGTATACATGTATGTGCTGGGTTGAGACAGAGGAGTGGTGCTTAATAAAATACCTCCACCTCCACACAATTTAGCGTGGAATTCATGTGATTTGCCTAAAGTTTACTACACAATTCTCTAGTCGCTGGCAACTGTATTGCATTGTTCTGCAAGCCCAGAGGCTCCATTCTTGTGGCTCGATAAGCTGAATGAGAAAATCTGTCTGCCAATCTGTGCTAACCTCATTGCTCTCTTATTTTTCAGAATTCTCAAATTCAGAAATATTTTATCTCAAAGAAAATGAAACGAAATACCACCAAAACGAATGCCACCAAAGTCAACAGCACCCTATCAGGCAGTACCAAAGCCAGGTGAGATGCTCCTCTGCCTTGAACGCCTGTGCTTGTCTGAGTGGCTCGTGTACACAAGAAGGCGGCCAGGTCACTGTACTGTGCATGGCTTGAGGTCTCAAGAGAAAGGTGCTTTAAAAGTTGATAATGTTACTGTCGCCACTTCTGTCTGGTTTGTGTCAGTTGTTCGGGCAACAAGCATTTACTGAGTGCTGACTTTTGTGCCAGAATTGTCTGGTAGCTCTCATATTAATCATATAACAAGCATTGGCTTTAACATTTTGACATTGAATGGCCTTAATTTGGTGCTCAACATGACTGCAAATAGTAGACAACTGCAGCGAATTCGGTAAATGATTCCGCCTACTTCATTGCAGGGTAACAGGGCCCCAGGGCCAACTCGACAATCCGGGCCTTTTTGGAACTAGATTCCCATTTCCTGCTATAGGTGGCAGCAGCAGCAAAACTTTGTTACTGGACCCTGAAGCTAGGAAACCATTGAAACTTTGCTGGAGCCAAGGACTTGCTTGGACGTGGCTGGACTATAAATAGGATGTGTTAAACACTCCTGTCTGCTCGTGAGAGCTGGGAGAGAACGTCATTGTTTCCAGCTCTTCTGTTTTAAAAGGCTGCCAGCGAGACAGTTTTGAGATGGGAACAACTTTGACAGCAGGCTTGTGGTCAGTTTTCCTGACAACTTGTTTTGTCCCCATTGCCACATCTGTGTTTGTTATCACATCAGGTATGGTGGGAGTCTGAAAGTGTTCATTAGGTGACAGTGAATTTCTGAGACATCTACTGGAATTAGATTTCTGTGTCCATGATAGAGAAAGCATATTACAAACAAAACGGTGGAAGCTCTTTCTTAAGGATCTGTATTCTCAGCAGCAAGGCATTCTCATGCGGATACAACGTATTACAAAAATACACTTACTTAATTCAATTCGACTCAACATTCATTATACTTTGGAGGATTATGTGCCAGGCTCATAATCAGACGTGACCCCTGCTCTCGTGACATCAACGGTCTCCCACGGAAGACAATGAACACTCATGAGGGTCATGGGTGTTAATTAAGAAAACCTTACTGATGCAGGTCACTTGGGAGATGGGATAAGAGTGAGGAATCATGGATTATGGGGAAACTTCTACCTTGAATGGTGGGAAAAGCGGGGGGATCGGCCGGGCGCGGTGGCTCACGCCTGTAATCCTAGCACTCTGGGAGGCCCAGGCGGGCGGATTGTTTGAGCCTGTCAGGAGTTCGAGACCAGCCTGAGCAAGAGCGAGACCCCGTCTCTACTAAAAATTAGAAAGAAATTAATCGGACAGCTAAAAATATATAGAAAAAATTAGCCGGGCATGGTGGCGCATGCCTGTAGTCCCAGCTACTCAGGAGGCCGAGGCAGGAGGATAGCTTGAGCCCAGGAGTTTGAGGTTGCTGTGAGCTAGGCTGACGCCACGGCACTCTAGCCCGGGCAACAGAGTGAGTCTCTGTCTCAAAAAAAAAAAAAAAAAAAAAAGCGAGGGGATCTTAAAATACTGGAGTGGAAAGGCGTGTGGTGTGTGTAGTGAGGGCGCGGGGTGTGTGGTGAGGGCGCGGGGTGTGCGGTGAGGGCGCGGGGTGTGTGTGTTGGAGGCGAGTGCTGCGCGAATGACGGGGCTGTGGAAACCATTCGGTCGCCAGCACCTCTGGAGCCCAGTTATGTGCTGGGTACTCTGGGGCTGGGGGTGCAGTGGTGTAAAAACACTGTTTTATTTCACGGGGCTTGTAATCAGTCCGCAATTTCCCAAATAAAGCATGATTGCGCTTCGTGGGAAGTGCAGACTGTCAGAGCCTGCGGGCAGGACTTAGGGTGGTCAGGGAGAGCTCTCCGGAAGGGGATGTTCATGGAGATCTGAAGGCAGAGCAGTCAGCCCGGGGCGACAGGGCAGAGGGGCCCACGGGACCATGGGAGCATGAGAAGGGACGTGTGAGCAGATCTCGTCCTGCTGGTAGGCCCTGGTAGGCATGTTATATGCAACATGCCGTGACATGCTTATTAAAGACCATTTGAAAAAAAAATGATCAAAATCTCCATCGTCCCAAAGTAGCTATTTTTGTCACATCTTCTAGCTCCTGTCCAGATGTGAAAATACATTTTTATATCATTGTATTCATAGTATATTCCTCACTGTGCTTTTTCTGTCGACATTGTCCTAAATGCGTTTTTATGTCTCTACATGTTCTTTCTAGTGACCATTTATAACGGTGAGATACTACCTACTACCCACTAAAATATATCTTTGAGAAGTTTGCTGTGTTTTGAGTTTGATTTCTGGGTTTGTGGGCATGGGTCTTGTAGTGTGTGTTTGTGGGCTTAAAAATGTGTGCTGGGAGAGAAGGTGTGTGCGAAGGTGAGGTTTGGGAGACAGGCGCGAGCTGGGCAGGGCCTGGGAGGCCCTCGGCGGAGGGAGCTGCCCCTCAAACCTGTGGAAATGGCACTGCCTCAGTGTGGAGATAGGTCAGTTTGGAACCACGGATTTTTCTGCTAAATTGAATTCAAATGACTGGCTAAATTGTTTTTTACAATACCCTATCATTTGGAATATATTTGTAAATCAACTTGCATTCTTATAATTCCTATGTTTAGAATAGCAGACTAGGGGTTGCCAGTGGAGTCTGTCTAAAATATTAAGGCAGTTTGCAACTGGGATGGGGGAGGTGGGGCTGGGCTTTAGCTGTTGATGGCATGAATACTGGAATCCTAATATTTGATTGGAAATTTATGTAGATGACTTGCTTTTGATTTTGTACATGTTCTCAAGTAGTTTGCAGAATTGTTAGACTGTTTTGCAAACTAAAGGTATCCATTCTTGTGGATTGAATCATAGATTTTCTTATTGCCATGTCAAATATATGCAAACTCTATCATTCTTATCTGTTTATACAGGAATGCACACAAATCACTCACATACATGTGTACAAATGCACACATATACACACTGCTGACACAACTCGGCAAAAAGCCTAGGATTACATTCAGGAGAGTTTGAGTCTTGGCCTTGCTGTAACTGAGGAAATTTGGCTTTTTCTCTCTGGTGTTTAATTTCCCTACCTCTAAAAATACAGATAATGATGTCTAACATACAAGGTTGTCACAAGGGTGATGATTAAATGAGATAACACCCAGTGCTCAGCAAAATAGGCACTCAGCTATTGCTAGTTGAATCTTGTAGAATCACCCACATGTAACATTTGACTTCATTTTGATATAAAGCAGGAATTTTACACATGAGCTTCTTTAAAAAAACAAAACTATAGACTCATACTTATCAATCAGCCTCAGGATCTTCTAAAGCAGTGGTCTCAAGCTTGTTAAAATGTAGATGGCTGGGCCCTACCCTCAGAGAGTCAGTTTGTCTGGGTGGGGCCTGAGAATGTGCATTTCTAAAAAAGGTCCCAGCTGATGCTGATACTGCTGGCTCAGGGACCACACTTTGAGAGCCACTATTTCAAAGCTACATGCCTGCTTTAACAGCCGTTTAAAAATTAATTTTTAAAAATGGAAAATAAATGCATTTAAAAATAATGATATTCAAAGCAATAAAAACCATGTTATTTCGGCTTGAAGAATATATAAATAGAATAGCTCTACCCCCCTCCCTTCAGATGATCTGATGGGTGGCATCTCTTGGGAAAAGTCTTTAATCTGACCCCAGAGATAGGGTGATTGAGTTCATACTCTCATCAACCCTAGGAAGACAGAGACCTCACGGAGCAACACTGAATTTCTGCATGCTGTGTCAGTGTAGTTCCCAATGTTGTGGGGATGCCTTGTTCCATACCTTGAAAACATGTTGCATTTTCTTTTAAATCCTGAGTTAAATGGTGAGCAACTGTAGTATCGAGGTGGGTTGTGTTTCTCTTCCTCTTCTGAGACCCTAGCCAAGGCATGGCCTGTAGTTTGCTGAAGAATGAATCGAGAGAATAGTTGCTTGTAAAATGCTTGTACCAAGAATGTTTAGGTAGAACACCAAATAATCTCTATTTTCAGAACTATCCAGATTTTGCTTTTTGGAATATTCATATTATAATTGAAATCTCACTAGCATTTATGGTCCTGCAATTGGTAGAAATTAGAACTGGAGGAGACCCGACAGGTCATCCGGACCATTCTCCTGCTGGAAGAGGATTATTCCCTGCAGTGTACTCAGTGGCGTTGGGAGGAATTACTTTTCATATGATTATTATTTTTTTTCATGCTGTCTTCAACTAAGTGTTTCTTGAATTGGATCGCTTTGTATTCAAGTAATAAAATGCACAACAGGCAGTACATTTCTGGGTGATTATCTTACTCCTCAGGTGGTGTAATAAGGCATGAGGCCAAAGCCCTGGCATGCCTTATTGTTATTAGGAAGTGAATTTATGGATAAAATAAAGAGAATGGTTCTGTGCCTCAGCAATCACTGCAACAAGGGATACACATACAGCAGATACTCCCCACGTGCCTGGAGAGCAGGGTGAGGCACAAGACTGAGTGTTTGTCACCATCTGCACAAGTGTGGGTAGCTGGTGGCCTCCTGCTGCCATCCAGGAATGTGTTATTAACTTTGTAAAAAGAGACAGGAAAGCCTTGGTCAATGGCAGCTATGTGAACTTGATGTCTGGGAAGAGCTCTTCTCCTGGTCTGCGGAGAGAGAGGCTCGGTCTGCAGCTCTGGTTCTCAGCAGTTGCGTAGCCCAGGGCAGACCGCTTGCCTGCGCTGAACACCGGCTTCCTCACCTTCGCAGTGGGAAGAACAAACTGATAGGGTGCGGGAGGGTTAAATGATAGTTTTCATAAATCTTAGGCACATTTTGGGCTCAGAGTAAGTCCCCAATAACTGATAATCGGATTAGATAATTTTTTTTCTTTCTTCAAATTCTTCATCAGGTTGAGTTTTTTGTCTCTTAATTTCTTCAATCTTGTTCTACTATTTCAGTTACACAGATAATTCCCGTCACTCTTGGTGTTCCTTCCTGTGCAAGAAGTGCACATCTCATCACTTCCCTGGCACACTCCCTTGACTTGTTGTGTCACACTTGCTTTTCAAGACCCTGACCCAAATTAAACCCAACTTTGCCTACCAGTGCCATTGAGCATGGCTGGGGCAAAACATCCACAGGTTCATGTCCATGAACCTCAGAGGGGCTCTTAAAACTCCCTGCAGTCATGTAACTTCTCCCATTCCCCCACTTCTCTTCTGGACACCGTTTCATTGCCCGTGCTGCCGTCTCAGTCCTGAGACACTTCTCCCCAGCCTCACTCGCTGCTGTCGACCTGACTTCCTATTGCAACGAGAAGATAAAATCAGAAGGGAGCTGCCGCAGGCTCCCATCACCACACCTGGTCCACACTCTCTGTCTTCTCTTTTATCACCTTGAGTACACTGTCCATGATCCTAGAAAACCCTCATCCTGCTGCTTGTCCATGAGGTCTCCTCTCCACCAGCCAACAAGTGGCAACCGGCGACACTCACCTTTCTCTCCTGCTACGTTATTCTTTGCCTTGCTACTGGGTCACTGTCACGAGTGTCCAAACATGCTACTGATTCTCCTGTCTTAATGTCTCCCTCGACCAGCCGTCATATTGTTTCTCTACTTTACTCTTTTCCCCATTACAGCAGAGTTCCTTTGAAACAGTTATTTTTATTTACTGCCACGAATTCTCTGAATTGTTCAGGAACTCACTTAGACAGGCTTCCCCCACTGTTCCCCCAACACTGTGACTGTCAGTGTTGGGGGTCATCAGTGGTTTCCACAGAGCAGTTCTCTGGCTTCATCACTGTCGAGTTTGGCACATACCATCACCCCCCTTCTTGAACTTCCTTCCGGTGGTTTCCAGGACACTATAGTCTGTTCTTTCTTAGCCTCCTTTGCCGGTTCCTCCTGGGCTCCCTGAGCTCCCTGAGCTCTGTATGTTGGAGCGCTCCAAGGCTCAGCCCTGCACATGTTCTTTTGACACCTACTTTCCTAGTGGGTTCTCTGATATCAGGCCTTTATATGCATTATATCCTGAAAGTACCCAGACTTTTATCTCAGACCCAGTCTCTCCACTGAACTCAGACTCAGATATCCAACTACCTATTCAGTGTCTCTACTTGGATATCTAATGGACATCCCAAGCTTAACATGTCCAAAATGGAATTATTGATCTTCTCCTCCAAACCTGCAGTCTCTCCCTTTTCAGTTAATGGCCACCCCACCCAACCTTTCTCTTGTATGCCAAATCAGATCTATCAGAGAGTATAACTGACTCTTCCTTGAGAATATATCTAAGATTCTATCACTTCTCAGCACTATTATGGAAACCACTCTGGTCCAAGCCACCATCTTCTCTTGCCTAGATTACTGTAGTAGATTTTAATTGTTTCCCTGTTTCCTCCCTCGCACCTGTAAGCCTATTCTTGACATACAGCCAGAGGCCAGATCATGTCCTCTACACGTAACTCTCCAGTGGTTCCACATGTCACAGTAAGAATCAAAGTCTCATAATGGCCTGCAGGGTTCTCCTTCCTCTGGCCTTCTGTTGCTTCTTTGTCCTCCTGGCTGTGTGGTTTCCCTCCTGGTCTCCTTTAGATCTTTGCTGCATGTCCCCTATTCTCCTCCTCTGCTCCATTGATCTCCGTAGTGCTTACTCATTTGCATGATTTACATATTTATCATCTGTCTTTTGTTACTAGAATGTAAGATCCACGAGGTCCAACATTTTACCTGTTTTATTCCAGACTCCTAGAAGGTAGCTTCATATATATGTGCTGTCTGTGTGAACACATACCAAGCCACGTTCTTCGATATAATTCTGGAAATGTACCTATGCCTTGATTTTCTGGTTTCAATTCAGTTAAGAAGGATGTGTGTGGGGCCACTGAGGCTCCAAGGCTGACGTGGTATAAGCCACAGTCTGACCCTTACCTACAGCACCTGCCAACTGACAGGGCTCCAGACTGCACAACACAAGGCACAGTCGGTGCCTCCCTGAAGAGAGGTAAAGCAAGTGCTGGCCACTGTGGATTTCTTGCACATTAAAATAAATTCTTATTTATTTCTTCAACCCTGGTAAACTTTAAGATTCTTCATATTGAGGGCTTTAGAATTCTTGTCTAGTCTGATTCTGTATACTCATAGTGCCATGCACATCCATCTATTTTGGAATATTAAATAATAATTATGCACTTATATTTGATACATGAAGTCCAGTAGGGAAGCTTTTTTTTTCTTTTTTCCTGAGGTTAGCCAACTTAGGAGCCTCAGGCAATTATGCTGTAAAACTTCCTTATAGGGATGGAGCTTGGCCTTCTTGATTCACTTGAGTTAAGGCAGAGTCTTGCTTCTCACTCTTGTGCTGAGAGTGGACAGAAAGGAACGAGTCAGACTAAATTTCCCCCTATTTTCTGAAACACTGATAAGCCAGACTCCTCACTGTGACAGACTGGCGGAGTCTATGAGTTAAAAAATCACAAATGCATGTAATGGTGTGGTGACCGTCGAGCGCTAGTCCTACTGTCAGTGAGAAGCACAGCTGGGTTAGCTCAGCCAGTGGCTGGGAGCCTGGGTGGGACCCCTGAGGCCAGGGGTAAGTAGGACATCCCTGTGACTCTCGCTGGGATACATCTGGTCTTGCTTTTGCCCTGCTTCCTCTAACATCTTTAATCATAATCTTAATAACTGTCAAGTAAACATATTACCTTAAAAATTATTGAAAGGCACCATCTTTGACAAAGGTGCCCAGGGGAGTAGCTTTTCCCTTGGCCTACCCAGTGCCGCTGCTGCTGTTTGTACCCCACAACCTGTTCTTCCTCCCATCCCCCTCTCTCCCTCTCCTCCTGCTTCCTATCCTCCTCTTCCTTTTCTTCTTCTTCCTCCTCCTCTCTTCCTCCTCTTCCTTCTTTTTTCTAATTGCAATATAATTCATATGCCATAAAATTTGCATCCTTTTGAAGTGTATAATTCAGTGATTTTTAGTATATTCACAAAGTTGTGCAACCATTACCACTACCTAATTCCAGAACATTTTTGTCACCTACAAAAGAAACCCCATACCTATTAGTAGTCCCATTCCCCCTTCCTCCAGTTCCTGGCAACCACAGATCTATTTTCTGTCTCTATAGATTTGCCTATTTTGGACATTTTATGTAAATGGAATGATACAGTGTATAGTCTTTGGGGTTTGCCTTAGCATAATGTTTTAAAGGTTTATCCATGTTGTCACACGAATCAGTACTTCATTCCTCTTTATGGCTGAATAATAGTTCACTGAATGGATGTACCATTTGCCTTTATCCACTCACCAGTTCATGGAACTTTGGGTTGTTTCCACTTCTCTGTTGTGACTAATGCTGCTATGAATATTTATGTCCAACTTTTTGTGTGGATATATGTTTTCAGTTCCCTTGGTATATACCAGGGTGTGAAATTGCTTGGCCACATGGTAACTTTATGTTTAACTTTTTGAGAAATTGCCAAACAATATTCCTAAGCATCTGCACCATTTTACTTTCCCACCAGTGATAGGAAGATTCCAGTATCTCTACATTCTCACTAATACTTGTTAGTCTTTGTCTCTTTTATTATAGCCATCCTAGTGAGTGTAAAGTGGTATCTTATTGTGGTTTTGATTTGCATGTCTCTAATGACTAGTGATGCCGAGCATCTTTTCATGTATTTACTGGTCATTTGTGTATTTCCTTTGCAGAAATGTCTGTTCAAATCCTTTGCCCATTTTTAACTTGAGTTACTTGTCTTTTATTATTGAGTTGTAAGAGTTCTTAATATAGTCTACATACTAGATCCTTATGATTGGCAAATAATTTCTTCCATCCTGTAGGTTGTCTTTTCACTTTCTTGATAATGTCCTTTGAAGCACAGAAGTTTTAAATTTTGATGAAATCCAATTAATTTATTTCTTCTTCAGTTGGTTGTGTTTTTCGTGTCATATCTAAGATATCATTGTCTACTCCAGAGTCACAGATATTTACATCTGTATTTTCTTCTAGGAATTTTATAGCCATAGTTCTTTAATTTAGGTCTTTGATCTATCTTGAGTTAGTTTTTGTATAAGGTGTAAGGTAAGGATCCAACTTCATTCTTTTGCATATGTATATCCAATTTCCCAGAATCATTTGTTGAAATTGTTTTTCCATTGAGTGGTCTTGGCACCCTTCTCAAAAATCAATTAATGATAAATATAAGAGTTTATTTCTGGTCTCTCAATTCTATTCTATTGGTCTATATGTCTATTTCTTTGTTGATCTTCTGTCTAGTTATTCTACCCATTATTTTTTTTCTTTTTTATTTCAGCATATTATGGAGGTACAAATGTTTAGGTTATGTATATTGCCCTTGCCCTACCCAAGTCAGAGCTTCAAACGTGTCCATCCCCCAGACGGTGCGCACCGCACTCATTATGTGTGTATATACCCATCCCCTCTTCCGCCCTCCCCTCTGTCTGATACCCAATGAATGTTATTACTATATGTGCACTTAAATGTTGATCAGTTAAAACCAGTTTGGTGGTGAGTACATGTGGTGCTTTTTTTCCCATTCTTGGGATACTTCACTTAGTAGAATGGATTCCAGCTCTATCCAGGATAATTCAAGAGGTGCTATATCACCATTGTTTTTTGTGGCTGAGTAGAACTGCATGGTATACATATACCACATTTTATTAATCCACTCATGTATTGATGAACACTTGGGTTGTTTTCACATCTTTGCAATTGTGAATCGTGCTGCTATAAACATTTGAGTGCAGATGTCTTTTTTATAGAATGTCTTTTGTTCTTTTGGGCAGATGCCCAGTAATGGGATTGTTGGATCAAATGGTAGTTCTACTTGTATCTCTTTGAGGTATCTCCATATTGCGTTCCACAGTTATTAAAAGTGGGTATTGAAGTCTCTAACTATTATTGTTAAAGTGTCTATTTCTTCTTTCAATTTTGTCAGTTTTTGCTTCTTGTATATTGGGGCTCTGTTGTTGAGTGCATCTATGTTTATTTTGCCTTCATTTATTCTTTTTCTAATGCTCTTCCTTTCTTTATATAGACCTGACTTTCTGACTGATGTCGTTTTCCCTTCTTTCTGAAGAATTTTTTTTTAACATTTATTGCAAACAGGTCTTCTGGCAACAAATTCCTTCAATTTTTTTTTTTTTTTGGCCTGAGAAAGTCTTTATTTCTCCTTCATTTTTAAAGGATAATTTTGCTGGATTCAGAATTCTAGATTGGTGGGTTTTTTTCTTTCAACACTTTAAATAAATATTTTACTCCACTTTATTCATGCTTGTGTAGTTTCTGAAGATAAGTGTTATGTACTATACTTTCTTGTTTCTTTGCATGTCTCATACATTTTTGTTGAAAACTGGACATTTTAGAGAATGTAATGTGGCAATTATGGAAATCATATTCTCACCCCTTTCCATGTTTTCTTGTTGTTGCTGTTCATTGTTATTCATTTGTTTAGTGACTTTTCTAAACTTTGTAAAGTCTGTATTTTTTGTTATGTGTGGCCATTGAAGTCTCTGATTGGTTGCCTTCATGGTCAGCTCATGGCTGGGCAGAAATTTCCTTAAATGCCTAGAAACAATAAGTCTTCCAATTTTTGACAAGGGTCTGTTTCTGTTGGAGCATTCCTTCAGCATTCATCCAGGCAGTTAATAACTCTGTCTTAGCCATTACTTCCTGCTTGTGCAGAGCCTCAAGGTCAGCCAGAGGTGAAAGTTTAAGGCCGTCTCAGGTCTTTCTTGAGCACACACATAGTCCTGGAAATTCTCACAGCTCTGTGCATGTGAGTGGCCTTCTATACTCCCAGGAATATGTGGGAGCTTTACTATGCCCCTGTGGACATCTCATTCCCCAGATTTGCTCTTTAAGCTTTTTGGTTAGCCTATTATTTGCCCCATTTCCATCCATTCAGGCAGCTGTGATTTCAAACCACAATTGCTTCAATTTTTTTCTAACAAATGCCTCTGCATGATAGGCCATTCTCACTGGGCAAGCTCTAAATCAGTTGTAAGGAAGATATCCTGTGAATGGGGGCTTTCAGGGAACCACCAGGTCAAATAATGATAATTTTCTGGAAGTGGGGTTTTGAAGGAGCTCCAACTCTGTTCTGCCCTCTTCAGTGACTGTCAGGCTGTGTTTTCACTGTGATCACAGGCTGTTGGTTTTCAAGGCTTCATCAGAGATGGTGGGGGAGCGAGGGGTGGACAGGAGAGGGAGTAGGGCAAGTTAAAATGCCACAAAGTGTGCTCTTCATATTGAGATTCAGACATTTTTTATTAATAAATTGCTGCAAGCCCTTGGTTAATTTCCAGAGTTCGGCAAAAATTGATTTTGACAATTTTTTGCCAGTGTTCTCATTGACTTTATGGAGGAGAGTATTTTCAGAGGTCCTTACTCCGCCATCTTTGCTGCTGTCACCCCCGCTCTGCCTCTGAGTGTGTGTTGAATTTATAGTGAGGCACTTCGAGAGATCTCAGAGAATCCAAACTTTCTTCCTCTTACTGCCTACCAAAGAAATGAATCAGTGGTAGTCAAAATATAAGTGGATTTTCCTATTCAAAAGCCTCTCAATTTTGTCATTATTGAAGTTTATTGGATCTACTAAAAACAAGGAGACCAAAATCATGATTTTGTGTCCACCTTAAGAATAGTCTTTGAAACATCAGCAAGCAGATCATGACTAGCATGATTTTTACACTCTCCAGCTGTCCTTTCAAAGAAGGAATAGATAGGCAATTGGCCACATTTGTAATGTATGCTTTAAAATAATGTAATCTGTTTTCTTTTATATAACAGGGATTTAAAGTGCAAAATGGCGATTATACCAGATTGGCTTACTTCGTATCCTCACACGCGAAAATTTACATGTTCAAGACCCCATTCTTCACCATGTAGATTATATTCAAGGAATGATTTCCAAAATATGTTCAGACCTTCATCTTCAGGTGAGTATTCATGAGCAAATAATAACATTAACAGTAGATAGCACTCATGTATGTTTAATTATGTACTGGGCTTGATTCAAAGGTTTCTTGTGACATTTAATCCTCATAATAATTCTATGAATTAGGTTTGGTTTTTATCTCTGTTTTATATATGGGAAAACTGAGATATGGATTGATTAAGCCATTTGCCGAAAAGTTATGTAGTTTTATATATATATATATATATATATATTTTTTTTTTTTTTTTTCCGAGATGGAGTCTTGTTCCGTCACCTGGGCTAGAGTGCTGTGGTGTTAGCCTAGCTCACAGCAACCTCAAATTCCTGCACTCAAGGTATTCTCCTGTCTCAGGCTCCCAAATAGCTGGGACTACAGGCATGGGCCACCACACCTGGCTAATTTTTCTATTTTTAGTAGAGACAGGGCCTCGCTCTTGTTCAGGCTGGTCTCGGACTCCTGAGCTCAAGCGATCCTCGCTCCTCAGCCTCCCAGAGTGCTAGGATTACAGGTGTGAGCCACTGTGCCTGGCCAAGTTACATAGTTTTTAAGTGGCAAGGTCAGGATTTGAACCTAGGCAGTGTGATTCTAGAATTCATGGACTTAACTGCCATGTTAGAGAGCAGCAGTCTCCAAACTTTTTGGTACCAGGGACCAGTTTTACGGAAGACAATTTTTCTATAGACTGGGGGTGGGGCAGGCGTGGGGTGCTGTGAGTTGGGGGTGGCTTGTAGAGCTCAGGTGGTGATTCACAGCCTGTTTCCTAACAGGCCACAGACTGGTACCAGGCCATGGCCTGGGGGTTAAGGACAGCAGTTATAGATTATACTGACTGACTCAGTTTTAAAAATGAAATCAGTAGAGTTTATTTTTTTGAGCAATTTTAGGTTCATAGAAACATTGAGCAGAAAGTACAGAAAGTTTCCATATACCCTTTCCCTCTCACCACTAGTTTACCCTATTATTATTATTTATTATTATTATTCCCTAATTAGTGTTAATTTGTTAAAATCGATAAACCAATATTGATATATAATTATTACCCAAAGTCTATAGTTTACATTATGGTTCACTCCTGGTGCATATTCTGAGTTTAGAAAAATATATAAAATGCATGCATCACTGTTATAGTTTATAGAGTAGTTTCACTGCCCTAAAAATTCACTGTGCTGTACCTACTCATCTTTCCCTTTCTCCTACCCCTGGCAACCACTGATCTTTTTGTTGTCTCTATAGATTTGGCTTTTCCAGGTGGAATCATATAGTAGGTAGCCTTTTCAGATTGGCTTCTCTTATTTAATAACATACATTTAAGGTTACCTCCTGTCTCTTCATGGCTCAATTATTCATTTCTTTATAGTGCTGAATACTATTCCATTGTGTGGATGTACAAGTTTATTTATTGATTCACTTGCTAAATGTTCCTTTGCCTCAAGTTTTGGCAGTTTTGAATAAAGCTTCTATAAACATCTGCTTGTGGGTTTTTGTGTGGACATAAGTTTTCAACTTTTTTGGGTGAATGCCAAGGAGTGCAGTTTCTGGATTTAATGGTGAGAGTATGTTTAGTTTTGTAATACTGTGTCTTTGTTGTATCTCAAAAGTAATTGCTAAACCCAAGGTCATCTAGATTTTCTTCTAGGTTATCTTCCATGAGTTTTATGGTTTTGAGTTTTACATTTAGGTCTCTGATCCATTTGTTTTTCTTTCTGTGGATCAGAAAGACTGTGCTGCATTTTGAGCTAATTCTTGTGAAGGGTATAAGTTCTATGTGTAGATTAATCTTTTTATGCATGGATGTCTAGTTGTTCTAGCACCGTACTGCACATTCCCACAAATAGTCCTTACAAGTGCTCATTTCTAAGTATTCTAGCACAGAATATTATCTTTTAAGATCTTGTCCATTTGATATGTGAAAATAACAGTCCATTGTAAATTTAATTTGCATTTCTTCAATAGTAAGGTTGGCCAGGTGCCATGGCTCACGCTGGGAATCCCAGCACTTTGGGAGGCTGAGGCAGGAGGATTGCTTGATCCCAGGAGTTTGAGACCAGCCTGAGCAACATAGCAAGATCCTGTCTCTATAAAAAATTAAAAACTTAGCCAGGCATGCTGACTCATGCCTATAGTCCCAGCTACACGGGAGGCTGAGAGGCAGGAGGATTGCTTGAGCTCAGGAATTTGAGGTTACAGTGAGCTATGATCATACCACTATTCTGTAGTCTGGGCAACAGAGTGAGACCTTGTCTCACAAAAACAAACAAACAAAAAAGTAAGGTTAACTTTTATTCTCCGTTTGTCAGGTTTATGCCTTTTTTATTTGGTGAGTTGCCTGTTCATATCCTTTGCCCATTTACCTACTGTGGGTTGGTCTTTTTTAGTGATTCGTATGAGTTCTCTTTGTATTAAAGATATTAATCCCTTATCTGCCTTATGTGCCACAGATATTTTTCTTTGTCATTTGCTTTTTATTTCTATTGATGGTAGTTTTTCAATGCACTGAAGTATTTTTTACTTTTTAAAAATTAAATGTATATGCTTCCCAGCATATATATTTCCTCCACTTTCCTCCTCCACTTTCCTCCACAGAGAGCATCACCAACAGTTTGGGTGGTCTCTTTTTCATGCATACTCACATATTGGTAGATATATACTTGTATAACTCATATATTAAATAAGCAAATTAATAGTACACATCCTCTTTCCTTTTTAAATGTTTTTATCTTTGTGTTTCAATTTGAATAATTCCTATTGACCTGACTTCGTATTCACTCGATCTTTTTCCTACCATGTACAATCTGCTACTAAGCACAACAAATGAATTCTTCATTTGGGGTACAGGTGCGTTTTGCTCCATTGATATATTACACTGTGGTGAAGTCGGGGCCTCCAGCGCATCCATCACTGAAGCAACTCACATTGTACCCGCTGAGCAACCTCCCATCATCCACTCCCCCCTTCACTTCTGATATTATATTTTTAATTTCTAGCTTTTTCATGTGCTCTTTAACAATAGTTTTCATTTCCCTACTGAAATCCCTCATATGTTCAGTGTGTTCCCAACTTTTTCCTTTAATCTTTAACATATTTCTCATTCTAGTTTAAATACTTGATGATTTCTACATTTGCTCTCTCTGTGGGTCTTTTTCTGATGACTATTTTTACTCTTGATTAGGTCACCTTTTCTTCTTCACTTGTTTTGCAATTTTTAAAAAATTTAATGCTACATATTTGTGTAAAAAACAGTAGAGAAAGAAGTAAACAATTTTGAGCCTCAGAAAAGGAATGCCTCTTTCAGGCTTTTAGCGAGGTGGGCTGACCCAATTTAATCTTTAAGGTGAGCTGTGTCTTGACTTTGTTGAAGTTTTGTTTATATTTAGGTTACCCCCGGTTTCATATGCTTTGCATTAACAGGGCTTGATATCTGAGCACTGGTGAGACTCCAGAGATCTCTATGTTTTACAGCCTAGCTGCCAGCTTGGCATATTGTGGGGGGAATCTCTCTCTGAAGCCCACCTGCCGTTTTGGGGGCTCTTTGGGAGTTCTCTTGGTTCTCTAGCTCTTCCCTTGGCTTTGTGTTCCTCATGAGACCTCTGTCTACCCTGTGGCCCTGCCTCCAACGTGAAGCAGGCTACTGACGTTCACGTGCTTCAGAGGATTTGCCTCAGTTCTTCTTCCCTGTACTCAGCCTTTGGTAAACAGCTGGACTTGTGTAAAACCACATGTACCTTGGGGTGCATTGCACAGCTCTCCTGCCACCTCCAGTCTTTGGTGTGCTGCTTATGTGCGCCTGGGGAAGGCCCAAGAGGAAGGGTCCAGACTTGCTCTGTGACTAAGGCTTCTGGGATTCTAATCCATCTACCAGTCTACATGTGGCTACTAAATACTGGGTTATTTTCTTCTTACCCTTACTATAATGAATTTGATTTTTCTAACTGCTCTGTAGGAATAGAAGGAGTTATGGGTCTTTTCTCTCTGAGGAGTGGCTTGTCCTTTCTAGAATTTAGTTTCTTTGCATCCTTAAATCTCTGATGGCTTTTAAAACTGCATATATATTTTAAGCTTATCCTGCATGTTCTCATTGTTAGGGTGACAGTGACAGTCTGTTGTGACTTTCTGTATTCTAAATGTGTGTGGAAAATTTTGTCAAATTGCCCTCCAGAAAGATTATAACCATTTGTACTCCCACTGGCAGGTATGTGAGTTTGGTTACTGCTTTCATTTTCAAACTCAGAAGTTGCAGTAGGCACATGAAATAAAGCTTTTGTTCAAATAATTTAAAATAGTCTTAAATCAATATTTTCTGATTCTTTTATATTACTACTATTGATTGCAAAGATGGGGCTTCTTGGAAAGCAACTAAAAAATATATATGAAAAGTCTGAGAAAAGATTTTAAGATGGGGGCATACGGTAACAAGAGGGAGCCCCTGATGACATGGGGGCAGGAGGCTGGTTTTCAGGCTGGCGGGCACAGGGAGAGACAGTGCTCACCAGCTGATGTTGAATCATGAGGCTCCTCTATGTGGATCAGCTGCTTCAGAGAGTCTAAGTGGCAGTTGGAAATGGAAGGGAAACCTGGAGAGCCTCCTGCATTTCTGAGCATCCTTGTATCTCTGGTGAAGGTTCAAGTTCCCTCTCCTTTAAGACCCTATGCTCAGTCCTCTTCTCCTTGTCTGCCCTCTCTGTAGGTGAGTCATCTGGCTCCATGTCCCAAGATACCATCTGTAACCAAAACGATAGCCCCATTCTGACTTACTCCCTAAGCCACTGATCATATATCCAGTTGCCTCGCTGACCTTTCTGCTTGCACCTCATCCAACGGGCGTCTCAGACGTGGACAGGCCAGATGGACCTCTTGACTCCCCAGTGTTCTCCATCTCAGTCAAAGGCACCGTCATTTATCTAGTTCCTCAAGCCCAGCATTAAGGAATTATCCTTGATTTCTCTTTTTTCTTTAACACCCACCCCAGCCAATCCATCAGTAAGATCGTATCAGTCACAGAACTGACAGATCTTGTCTCCCATCTGTTTACTTTTTCCCACATTCAGGGCTACCACCTGGCTCAAGCTACAGTCATCTCTTCTTGGAATGGCCTCCTCTCTGGTCTTCTGTCCTCAATTCTTGCCCCTATAATTCACTCTCTACATGGCAGCCAGAGTGACAGGCACTGTGTTAGCTAATGTCACTTCGCTGCTTAAACTCTCCTGAGCCTTCCCAGGGCACTTTGGAGAAAAGGCCAGTGCTTTCTGAGGGCGCTGGAAGTGCATGTAATCTGGCCCTCCCCTCCTGGGCCTGGCTCTTACTGTTCTCCATCCAGCTTGCTACGTGCCTCACTCTGTCACTCTGGCCTGTTTGCTTTCCTGGACATATCAAGCTCATCCTTGCTTAGGGGCTCTTTACTGGTTGCTATGGTTTCCCTGTTGAGGACATTCTTATTTCAGCATCATGACTGGCTGGCTCATTTTTATCATTCGGTTTCAGCTTATAAAACTACTTGGAGAGGACTGTCCTGACCACCCCTCTGAAATAGCTCCCCTGGCCACGCAATGCCTCATTGTTCTGTCTTTCCATCTTCGCTGCGCTTGTCACTCTCTCTGTACCATGCTTTATAATATATTTATTATTCGTTTCTTGTCTGTCTTCTCACCTCCAGTTGTAAGTTGTACCTGTCTTATTCACTGCAGTACCCTTGGGGCTGAAAACAGTGGTTGACATATGATAGGTGCTCAGTCAATATTTTCTGAATGAATGAATTCCACTTCCTTAAAAGCCAGTGTTTTGCAGGCTGCCTTCTTCTCTTCCCACTGAGCATGCTTCCCCAGAGCTCCATGCTGTTGGTTCGCACTCTGGCATCTCCACCACCAGCTCTCAGATCTCCAGATTATGTATTCGGCTTTCAAGTGGACATCCTGCTCGGACATCCCAAACCAAACTCGTTAGCTTTCCCATAAACTTTTTTCTTTTCTACTCCAGGTATCTATTGCAGTGTACAAACAATCCCAAATGTAGTGGCTCAAAATAGCAACAATCATTTATTTTGCTCATAGATGTGCAATTAGGATAGGTCTCAGGGACAGCTTTTCTCTGCTCCGTGCAGTTCAGCTGGGAAGGTGCAGAGGCTGGGCTGACTTCACGATAGGGGCTGGAGTCCTCTACAGAGGACTGGATTACTCCAATGGCCGGCAGTTGATGCTGGCTGTTCGCTGGAACCTTGGCTGGGGCTGTCACCCAGAACTCTTACTTGTGGCCCCTCTATGTGTCTTCTTGGCTTCCTCACAGCCAAGTGGTGACTGGGTGTGAGCATCTCAAGAGGACCAGGCAGAAGCTGCAACACCTTGTGTGACATCATGTTGGAGACCACATAGTCAATTTTGGAATCACATATGTCATATGTCATATTGACACATGTCCAATCTGTGGTAGTTATGGGCCCACCCAGATTCAAGGCAGGGAACATATGCCCACTTTTGAGGGCAGGAGCATTGACGTGACATTGTGTTGGGAGATCTTGCTGTGGCTGTCTTGGAAAATACCATCTGCTGCATCTTCTCTTTTCCCTTTCTCGGTGATGGGCGCTGCCACCTGCCCAGCTGCCTGCCAGATACGGACATTGCATCTTCTTTCCCTCCCTCACCTGGCCTCAGAGGAGTCTATAGACTCCACCTTCTTGGCCTTTATTTTATTGACCCCTGTTTTTTACTCTATGACCAACACATTAGCGCAGACCCCTGTGAATGCTTGCCTGGGCAGCTGTGATTGTCCGATGTGTCTCCGTCCCGTCACTGTCCTTTCCTGTCTGCTGTTCGTCCACTGATAGCAGGGGCGGGGTGAGGATGGAAATTGGGTTATGTTCTCTTGGTGAAAACCCCGTGTGGAGTTCCATAACAAGAGCACAAAGCCCAAGGATAGGACCGTCGTGACTGGGCTCCTGCTGACTTTTCCTGTCCCATCTCTTGGCCGGCACCTCCTGTGCTCTTCCCCTCCTCTTTCCTGTGCCCAGCTGACTGAGCTCCACAGCACTCCCCCAAGAACCCCTCTTCCCCAGCTCTGCACCTGGCCCTCAGAACACCACCACGTTGCTTCCCACTGAGCAGCGTTTCCTGAGACCTTCCGTCCTGTCACCCCAAACCAACCAGCCTCTTCTCTGGACCTCCAGCACTCCGTGAGGATGCTGAATGCCTGTCCCCACACCTCATTGCTATGTCCCAGTTACATACTCTCACCTCCCTCCAGGAGGCATCACCAGCCCCTGGCACAGGCCTATGTGTTCTCAGCCCTCTGTGGGTGTCAGGAGAGGCAAGAATTGGTGATGGCCAGCACAGCCCCTGGCCGAAAATGAAGTCCCAGGACCTGCCACTCTGCTGCTTGTGAGCTTAGGGCCTGTGGCAGGTCTCCACAGCAGTGTGATGGTAGGGCGCTGGCACGTTCTCTCTTGTGCCACCTCAAGCAGAAGAGAGCTCAGGGCATCCCACAACTGTGAAGAAATCCCTGACTGCCCTCTGGGTGGGTTCAAGTTGGCACATTGAGGTCCTGGCCCTTGAGTCTCTCATCAGCCCAGGTCACCCCAAGACCAAGGCTATCACCGTCCTGCTGGAAATGTGCAATAGCTTGGTAAGAAATTCTCATTCGTAGGGAAGGAACTACAGTCTTCCCTCTCTAGCTACTGTTTGTGAATAATACCATAAAAGATGAGGCAATGTTAAAGCCATTTAACATATATCCAGAATTTCCTATGTAAGAAAGAGCTACTAAGTAAATTATGGTTACCAAGCCCTTGCAATCACATAAATAAATATGAGAGATTTACCAAGCTACCATTATTCTTAGTGCCCTCTTTTCCTAGCCAGTTATGCAACGTCGAAGTGATCGATCACATCATCACGTGTATGATCCTGAGTGATAGCATGAGTTGGTTTGTAGTTACCGTATTTACTTAGGTTATTTCCTGCCTGTTGTCCCTACAGTGGTTTTCATCGTGGATAGAGGGGAGGAAGGCCTGTGTGTATCTCCTCTCCTTTGGTGACTGAGGGGGGCTGGGACCTAAAACATGAGTCAAGACATTATTCCTTTCCTCCTAGGAAGTTCAACCCCCAAAAGCTTATTTAGCCCACTCTAAACATTCCTTTGTTACCCTTTAGTGTCTAGACTATTCTCATCTCTTCCTTGTCTTTGAAAGGGGCATGATCTGGATTTAAGAATTACATGTTTTTCCCTCAAAAATTGGCAAGGAGATGCAAGGAGATGAAAATTAAATATGATATCTTAAAGATTTATTTGAATGATATTAATTCTTACCTAAATTTTCTTCCAGTATCCATGTTTGTCAGTGTGGTGACCTATGTCTTCTATAGGGAAGATTATTTTTGCCTTGTTTTTCTTCTCCCTGATGTCATTACTGTTATTCTATATTGATTAAATTTCAGATTTTTCATTTCAGGTTATCTAATGATTAGACATGTAAACTTAGATATAGTAGAAGAAATACTGTTTTAGAAGTTTATCTGATTCTATTAAACAATGGAACAGTTTTTGTTTAGTATCTTAGCTTTAAATTTGTTTAATAAATAGCTCTATCTCTTTTATAGCCACAGCTGTTGCAAATCCAATACTGTCCTTCTTAGATGTTAAACGGATTTTATTTCAAAAAATTACTGATAAAGGGGATGAGCTGAAAAAAGCCTTTCAGCTTCTTGATCCTGGTCAGAACTTGACAGTGTCAAAAAATGAACTGCGAAGAACTATCGCAACCTTCCTGATGCCTCTCACGAAAGAACAGTTTCAAGACGTGTTGGCTCAGGTATGGTATGTTGTAAATACTTAGAATAATTCAATTCGAGAAAAGCTGAAGCAGATCAGAGGAGTATGTCACCTATTCTGGCTTTATCCCTCACTGTCGCAAATGAGCAGTTGAAGTCTTGCTTGTTTTCCACAATTCACTTAATTAAGGCCAATTTAAATGATCGCAATCAATGATTATTTGGTTATATTTTGCACATAGTGCTGCTGCAGCCAATTTTAGTTTTTTTTTTAAGGTTCCACATAAATTTATTTGGTCAACTTATATTTTGGAACTTAGTATGTTGGCATTTGTTCTTGCATTAAATGGATATTGAGCATGTACTATATGCTGGACCCAGTGCTAGACACTAGGGGTGCCCTTGAGCAGCTCCTGGCCCAGCGTGGTATTGATGGAGTGTTGGCAAGTGCTGGGACAGGGGTCATTACAGGGTGGTTTGAGAGTTAGGAAAGGGAGAGGGAGAATTTCCGAAAATGAGGGATGGTAGTCCAGGAAGGCTTTTTGGTGGAGGGGGTATTTTCATAGTTTTAACTGAGGGGTGGGTATTAGCCAGATGAGAGAGGAAGGAAAGGCCATCACAGGCTGAGGGGACAGGCTACGTGAGAGCTTGGGGGCCTGCATCAGCCTGCCGTGCTTATTCAGGGGACTGGGCGGAGTCATTCATATCTGCAGTGAAGGGATATGGCTGGGGGAGCCAATTGGGAAAGTACTTTGTAAAGCACTTTGTCCTGGAAGCTCTAGGGAGCCAGTGAAGGGTGCCCAGCAGGGGGTGGTACAGTTACTTAGGGCGGGCTGTATAGGGCGAGGGCTCTTGGGCCACCTAGTGGTGTACCGTACCAGGGGGACATAAGGAGTAAAACTTTGTGGTCTGTGCCCTCAGGGCCCTTAAAAAAGGAATGCAAAATGCAATATGAATTAAACAATCTCAAAATAAGCCTATAATGATGAATATAGTAATTACAAGAGTGGAAAAATTGTGCCGGAATATCATTAGTATCCCTTTCAACCCAATAACTGGATTTGTACACACACAAATGCACACGCCCTGATGCATGCACACACACAGACAAGTCTATATATTTTACTTATTCATTAGTTCTTAATCAGAATCTGGCTTTGTGCTATTTAATAGAATTTAAAAGCCTTTTTCAGAATTTGCTATATACCTTAACCAACCCACTGTGCCTACTTTTAACACGGGGGAATAATATATCATGAAAACAAGTATCTCAGTGAATTCTAAGCATTCCTAAATTCCAGTCTTAACCTCAGGTACTGACTCTCATTTCTTTCACTGTTTTTGTTTTTTGTTTTTGTTTTGTTTTGTTTTTTAACATCTACAGTTCTATTTGTTGTTGCTTCTTGTGCATACCATGTTGCTATTTCAAGGTTTTGTCTTTCTTTGAATTTGGCAAGTTTTCAGCTTATTATTTCCTCAAATATTTTTTCTGCCCCATTCTCTCCACTTTTTTTTTTTTTTTTTTGAGGCAGAGTTTCACTGTGTTGCCCGGGCTAGAGTGCCGTGGCGTCAGCCTAGCTCACAGCAACCTCAAACTCCTGGGCTCAAGTGATCCTCCTGCCTCAGTCTCCCAAGTAGCTGGGACCACAGGCATGCACCACCATGCCCGGCTAATTTTTTCTATATATTTTTAGTTGTCCAATTAATTTCTTTCTAATTTTAGTAGAGACTGGGTCTCGCTCTTGCTCCGGCTGGTTTCGAACTCCTGAGCTCAAACAATCCGCCCGCCTCGGCCTCCCAGAGAGCTGGGATTACAGGCGTGAGCCACCGCGCCCAGCCCATTCTCTCCATTTTTATATTGTCTGACTGTCCCTGAGGCCCCGTTCATTTTTAAAGATCTTTTTTTCTATTATTCAGAGTGGATAATATTTATTGATCTACTTTAAGTTCACTGACTCTTTCTTATCATCTTCATTCTTCTATTGAGCCCATTCAGTGAATTTTTTATTTTAGACATTGTATATGACAGTTCTAGAATTTCCATTTGGTTCCTTTTTATAATGTCTATTTACCTGCTTTGATTTCCTGGTTCTTCCTTCAGTTATGAGCATATTTCTTTTAACTCATTGAACATAATTAAAATAGCTGCTTTACAGTCCTGGTGTAGTAATCCTAGCATGTTGGTCATCTCAAAGTTGGCCAGTATTGATTGTTTTTTCCACTGGTCTTATTTCCCTGGTTATTCACATTTGAGTATTTTTGGATAATATCTCAGACCAACAGAAATATCATGTGAACCACATATGTAACATTTTCTAGTAGCCACATTAAAAAGTAAAAAATAGGTGAACTTAATTTTAATATATTTATTTAACACAATAATCCAAAATATTATCTCATTTCAATATGTAATCACTGTTAAAATTATTAATAAGATATTTTACATTCTTTTCTGTGTACTAAATCTTCAAACCTGTTATGTATTTTACACTTACAGCAGACTTCAATTCAGACACTAAATTTTTACTGGAAATACTTGATTTATATTTAGATTTCATAAAATTTGTAGTTGAAATACTACATTACATACTCATCTGTTCCAAATATACTTAAAAATTGTCCAATAGCTGAATCAATATTGTTTTTAAATTAATTAAATTAAACTAAATAAATTAAATTAAATTTAAATTAATTAACATCAAATAAAGCAAAAAAAATTTCAGTTAATAAGTTGTATTAGCCACATTTCAAGTGCTCAATAGCCACATGAGGCTTTGGCTGTTTATTAGACAGTGCAGTACTAAACATTGCAGATAGTGTTATTGTGGGAACTGTGGATTCTGTTATATTCCTCTGAAGACTGTTGATGCTTTTGTTTTGACAGGCAATTAACTTGCCAACACTATCTCACCTGCAATGTGCAGTAGCTCATATCTCAGTTCAGTTCTTTTGTCTTTACCTGGGCCTCTTTGAGTCTGATCTACATATGCATATTCAGAGGTCAGCTAGAAGTCAAACGGAGTTTATACCCAGGGAGTGAGTCTCCTCTTCTGTTTCTCTCCCGTGAGAGAATATGTGAGATTCCCCTCACATTTTCTAGTGGCTGTAGTTGCTTTGGGTTTTGTGTGCTAGTCCTTTAGGCTAGAGAGACAGTGGGTTTTATAATGGGGCTCTGTGCTGAGCATGTGGCCTACCTTCAGGATAAAATCCATTTAGAATAGGAAACTCCCTCCATTCCTGTCCCTTCTTCTAAGTTTTGCCCTCCTCCAAAATGTACCTGCTTTCATTTACTCTCCAGAGCCTTTAAATAGTTATTTCTCATATTTTGACCAGAGTTTATGGTTGTTTTTTGCAGGAGGGCTGGCCACTTTTGAGCTTTCTCTGCACAACTTCTCTGCTTTATCATTTTTAAAAGAAAACACAAAGTTACAGAAAAGTTGGAAGTACAGTGCAAATAACAATTTTTTTCTAAAACATTTGAGAGTAAGTTGCTCCATTACTTCTAAATATTTTAATGAATATTTCCTTTAAATAAGGACCCTGTCCTATAATAACCACAACTCAACCATCAAAATAAAGAAGTTAACATTGACTCATTATTCCCATCTCAGCTCCGGAGTCCAGCCAGGTTTTACCAGTTGTCCCACAAGTGTCTTATAGGATCCCCAGGTCAGAATCATACATTGCATTTGGTTGTCATATCCCTTTAGTCTGCTTCAGTCTAGAATGGTTCATTAGCCTTTACTTGGCTTTCATGACCTTAACACTGCGAAGGTTGCAGACCTGTTATTTTGTGATGTTTTCTTAAGACTAGATCCAGGCTTGCATCTTTGGCAGACACATCACTGCAGCAGTGCTGTGTTCTTCTTATTGCATTTGATTAGACCGCACATGATTTCAGCTCGTCTCCTCACTGCTGAGGTTTACTTTGATCACTTGATTAAGGTGAGCTCTGTCAGGCTTCACCAAGTATCCACTTTGTAATTAGTAAGTATTTTGTGAGAGAAACTTTGAAACTAGTAGATATTCTACTTATCAAACTTTCGATTTATTCATTTATTATTTATATATTAATATTTATAGGGACTCAAGATTGCCTACTAAGTGGGCTATGGGTCTATTATGTCTATTATTTATTTTGATGTTTTAATTATTCCAGATTTGGCCAGTAGGAACTCCTTCAAGCTGGTTTCTGTATCCTTTTAACATGTCCCCATCATTCTTCGAACATTTCTTTGCTTTACTTTCCAGAGCCTTTAAATAGATAGAAGATATTCCAAACTTATCTGTGCTTTGCTTGCTTTGGTCCTGGAATCATGTTTTCCAAAGAGCTCTGGTTCCCTTGAATAGAAGAAGATAACTGAGAAGCCAGGACGTGGGCACTAGGCTGCTGGTGTGGTTGGGAGGTCACCACCCCCAGGCCCTCTCAGCCAGCAGAGCTCTAGGGGGTACATTTTTTTTTTCATACACATGTGTAAGTACATTTACATCTACATTTATTCTGTCTCAATTTATCTGTTCATATTAAAAACCAAGAGTTCATACCAATACCACCAATTCTAACTCAACATTCCAGAGATCATTCTGGTTTCTCCCTTTCCATGGTTATAACCACCTTCTCATTGAATGAGGAACTTGGCTCCCATGACCCTTAGATTTGCTTATTTGCTCAATCTCCCTGTATGTGACCCAGCTCAAATCCAGCCTTTCTTCTCCCCCTGTGCGGGCTCTGACCCACGATAATGCCGTTTTCACCCCACATCCCCGCACCAAGGCTCCCCCAACACTGCCCCATCTGATGCCTTTAGGACTGAATTGTTAGGGGAGGAGGGGAAGGGGAAGGAAGGCAAAGAGCTTTTCTCTTCCCTTTTAAAAAAATGTTTCCCCTTTATTCACTTCTAGAATAGGGAATAAATAGTACATACTGATTTTTTCACATTACCTTTTATTGCTATCTACATTTTTAATAGCTTTATTAAAATATAATTTATATATCATAAAATTTACCCTTTTAACATGTATACATTGGTGTTTTTTCATATATTTACAGAGTTTTGCAGTCATCACCATTATCTAATTCGAGACCATTTTCATCTTTCCAAAAAGTAACCTGTACTCATTAGCAGTCACTCCGCATTTCTCCTGCTGGTACCTGGAAAGCACTAATCTACTTTCTGTTAGTGTAGATTTGTCACTATAGATTCTGGATATTTCATATAAAACGAATCATACAATACATGATCTTTTGTGTCTGGCTTCTTTCATTTAGCATGTTTTCAAGGTTCACCCATGTTAGCATAAATCAATACTTCATTCCTTTTTATGGTTGAATAATAGTCCCTTGTATGGATAGATCACGTTTTGCTTACATTTTCGTCAGTTGATGGATCTTTGAATTGTTTTCACTTTTTGACTTTTGTGACTAATGCTGCTATGAACATTCATGTTTTTGTGTGGACATATGTTTTCAGTTCTCTTGGGTACATACCTGGGAGTGGAATTGCTGTGTCATATGGTAATGTTCTCTTGCTGTTAAAGAACATTTGTCCTTGTAAACATTGCATCAGTTTCCTCAGAAGCTCAGTCTAGCTGGTGATACTTTATACCACATGGAGAGTTAAAATATTATTTCCTGCTATGTGTGCTTATAGTCATGATCTAATGTTAATTTAAAATTTTGACAGTCTTCCCAAACTAATCAGCTATGCAGGAAGAGGAAAAGTACAGAAAATATGAAATGTGTATCTGTTTTTAAAAGCTACATCTGTTTTTAAAAGAAATCACTGAGAACTGCAGAACTTCAAAGACTTTTTAGAAAACAGGTCTTGGTAGTCTATCCTTAAATGATCAGCATGTTTTTCTAGAACCTTCAGCTTCTGTGCTCCACGTGTCAATCATGAAGGCTGGAGTGTGGTGAATTTACAGGAGGCCGAGGTCATTGGGAATGAAGGGCAGGGCTTCCTTTCTCCATTCATGGATTTCACAGGGTCCGTGACTTTTCTGGATCTTAATGACTAATCCATGTGGTGATTCAACCTTTCTTTTTTAGTGGTTAATGTGAGCCTAACTGGACACTTAATAAAACTAGTAAAAGATTTCATGGGAATTTCCCCTTAAAATTAGAAAAGAATTTTTCAGTTGTAGTCTTCATTTACTTTAGCTTTAATTTTATTTGAAGAACTGTACCAGGAAATGTTTGAATGTCAGTATTTTAATAATTTATCAGGGAAGGAAAAATGAGGAGGCTTTGCTTGTAATCTGCCCTATACTAGAGTAATGCGAATTTTGTGGTTTATTTAAAAACATGGCCTCAGTCTCTGATTTTTTTTTTTTTTTTAAGAGACAAAGTCTTATTCTGTCACCCAGGCTGGAATGCAGTGGCATGATCTCAGCTCAGTGTAACTTTGAACTCCTGGGTTCAAGCGATCCTCCTGCCTCAGCCTTCTGAGTAGCTGGGACTGCAGGAGCGCATCACCAAACCCAGCTAATTTTCTTACTTTTTGTATAAACAGGATCTTGCTATGTTGCTCAGGCTGGTCTCGAACCCCTGGCCTCAAGCGGTCCTCCTGTCCCGGCCTCCCAAAGTTCTGGGAGTACAGACTTGAGTTATTGCACCTGGCCAGTCTCTGAATATTAATATAGACTATTTTTAAAGAAGTCAACTTGGTAAATAGATTCCAGAGAAGGAACATAGTTCTGTTCTGGTCCCAGTGGTTGTGCCAGGTTGGAGAAAAAATCTTCTTTCAAGATACTTATTAATGTGATGGATACTGATTTAAAAATGACCCTCTCCCAGCCCTAGTCTAAGAATTGGCTTTCAGCAGTTCATCCATGTATGGTTTTGATTCTTAAACATTTTTGCCAGAATCACAAATACCGAAAAGGCACGTACTGAGCAGAGCCTTTCATTTTAGATTAGATTCTTTAGTTGTCTAAGGGGCTTAGCTTTGGAGATCAGTCATTGCAAGAATTTCTCTACCACTTAGAACTTGTGTTCAACCATAAATAACAATATGAAATGTGATGAAAGCTTGAATCATTTGGTGGGCTTTTTTTCTTTATAGGCGTGGTGGTTAGTGTAGTGGGATGAACTCGTGCTCTGGATTCACAGAGATTTCTGGCACTTAATGGCAGTGCCATGCAGGAAGGTCAGACCTCCGCTCTCTGAAATGTAGAAAATGACACCACCCGCGAAGGTAGTTTTGGGACTGCTCATGTAAAACACTGAGAGTAGTCCTGTGCCCATTTATTATGAGCTCTGTAGATGTAAGTTTCTTCCCTTCTTCATTTACTCTTATCATTACCAAAACCCTGAGGGCACCCAGTCTTAAACTACTCAATGCCCTTTTTCTGCAACCTTAGGGAAACTTTGACGTGTTTACCCAAAATTACATCTACTAAAAAAATGTACTGTCAGAAATGGAAGGCTGGGTGTGGTGGCTCACGTCTGTAATCCTAGCATTTTGGGAGGCTGAAGCAGGAGGATTGGTTGAGCCTAGGAGTCTGAGGTTGCAGTGAGCTATGATCATGCCATTGCACTCTAGCCAGGGCAACAGAATGAGACTCTATCTCAAAAAAAAAAAAAAAAAAAGAAAGAAAGAAAGAAAGAAATAGAAGTCATGGGTGTCCTTTCCAGGAAAAGGCTTCTACAGAGGCCCACCCTATGAGCCCTGAGCCACTCTCGCCCTGGTCTCATTTCCTAGTTATATATGTTTTAAACAGTAAAGAGAAATTTATCCTTTGGGGGAGACTGAGAGAACCACACTTGGCTTTAAGGCTAGCATTTTTAGGGCTAAGTAAATAACAAACTTGATTGTGTAGACTTGGGAGCTATTCAACTGTATGGGAAATTGTAGTTTGTGTATTTGCATGAAGTCTAATGAAATATTTTATAATGAGTATATACTTATTTTATGTTTATTTAAATTTTAGATTCATAATATTTTTTTGAAATAATTATTTTGATTTTAAAAAGTTTAACTTTTTATTTAAAAATAATTGCAAACCTCCAAAAACTTTGCAAGAATAAGAATAGTACAAATAGCACCCATTTGGTACAAATAATACCCATATACTCTTTTACTCAGATTTATCTATGGTGAGCATTTTACCTTGTTTGCTTCTCCTGTGATCTCTCATTATCTATGTGTGTGTGAGAGAGAGTATGTATATGTGTATGCAAACAACACACACAAACAATGTGCATATAATGTTTAAAAAGAAAAGCACTTGAAAGGAAGTTGCTTGTATCATGGTTCTTTACCCCTAAATACCTCAGTGTATATTTCCTAAGAATAAGAACTCTTCTTTTACATAATCACAGCACAGTTACCAACTTCAGTAAATTAAACATTGAAATAACACTTTATTTAATGTACAGTCTGTTGACCCACTTGACCCAATAGTGTCATTTATAGAGATTTTAATTTAAAAATTACTTTCTCAACCTTAAAACTATTCGAATGTACAGAAAGTTCACATGACACTCAAAGTGTAAAACTGCACTGTGGCCTCAGCTTCCAATATATATTATACATATAATATTAATATATATTAGAAAATATTTCTGCCAATCTTATTTTACTTTTTGATAGAATTTAGATTTAGCTAGATTTATATATAGATTATGGATAATTTTGTAGATAACTTGTTGACTTTGTTAATTGAGCAGACTGGCATTCTAGGATGCCATTTACACTTGGTTTGCTGAGAATGCACATCAACCTGGACACCTAGAGTAAGCAGTTGCAAATGTTTACTAGAATGCCCATCACATCAATAGAATTCTACATTATATCCTGGAAGCTATGATTTAGGGACCTACTACACTGTCTATTGCTTGGATCTTAATTCTCTAACGTGTTGTCATTCTTCTTGTTTGAACATAGATCCCCCTCACCTGCTCTGGTGCTGTACCATACCTCGAATTCCTGTCCACGTTTGGTGGAATTGACCTAAATGTACATGTTATGAAGAAGTAAGTGTTTTGCTTGCTCATATGAAAATGTGAAATTTGAAATGATGAATAAGAACTGTGATGTAAAGCCATTAGAGCTGATCATATCAACAGATATATATATGGAAGATGGGTTGGTAGAGCTTATCCATTTAGAATTTAATGGAATTAATCCTCACATTTTATTTAGAGAATATTTTAGCATCTATATAAGATATACTTCAGAATAAGATAAATGATTCTGTAACAAAATATAAACATAGCAAATTAAAGCCTGATAAATATGTTTTACATACAATGTATTTAAATTTGGAAATAATGGATTTTGATCTTTAAATTATTAAGATGCCAAATTTAAAATTGGTTGGTTTTTATACATTTTTAACATTGCTCATTGGAAAGTCATCATGTTTTGGTGGCTAGAAATGAAAAAAAAAAGATCTTTGTATGAGCTCCTTTAGTATTTTGTAGTTTTAGCGTAAGCTTGGGGCTTGTTTGCTTTATCTGCAACATGAACAGGTTGGAGTATGACCTTTATTGTCTCGATCAATAGTTCTTTGATTCTAGTGTATGATTTAGGAAATATTGTTTTAGTAAAAAAAAATTATTTACTCATTACCTGACTCTAAATGAATAAGCCTCATTTTCTCAGGAATTATGTAAACAATTACATATGAGAATTAAATTTGATCCTGAAATATTAGCAAATTCTGATGTTATAGCTTTTGTGATTGAATCTATTACTGATGCAGCTTAGGTATAAGAATGAGTGTGGCAAAGGGAGGGGGTGGGAGGAGTTGATGCTTAGTGGGTATAGAGTTTCAATTTTGCATGATGAAAAAGTTCTAGAGATCTTTTGCACAGCAATGTGAATATATTAATACTTAACACTACTGACCTATGCACTTAAAAATGGTTAATATGGTAAATTTTATGTTATGTGTTTGCTTTTTAATCACAATTTAAAAAAATACAATTAGTGATACAGCTCCTCCAAGAATGACAAAGTATTATTCCCTCTGTGATCTGGAACTTTTCTGTCCTCTTTTTAGTAAATATTCAGTAAGCGGTGGACTAAGATAATTTCTAGGCTCATTCAAAGAATGACTGTTGTTTTACAGGCTGCATAGTCATGGCCTTGACCTAAAAGAGCATGACTCTTTTGTGGGATAAGGTTGTTAGATGGACATTAACTTAATGTGAATATCCTTTGTTGGAAGAGCTAAACAACTGGTAAAACTGAAAACAAGAGAGCCTTTTTCTCTCATTGTGAAAACTCAGTCTAATTAATTTGAGATAAAAAGATCAGCTGGGCGTGGAGGCTCACACCTGTAATCCTAGCACCTTGGGAGGAGGAGGCAAGGGGATCACTTGAGGCCAGGAGTTTGAGACCAGCCCGAGTAATATAGCAAAACCCCATCTCTACAAAAAAAAAAAAAAAATTAACTGGATGTGGTGGTGCACACCTGTAGTCCTAGCTGCTTGGGAGGCTGAGGCAGGAGGGGATTGTTGGAGTTCAGGATTTTGAGGCTGCAGTGAGCTATGATTGCACCACTGCACTCCAGCCTGGGTGACAGAGTGAGATCCCGTTTCTGGAAAAAAAAAAAATCCTGAGTTACTTTCTTAAACATAAAAGGCTAAATATATAAACTAAATTTGAAAGATTTATGACTTACTCCTGAAGCTGAATTCTCTTTATCATTGGAGACATTGCATTGTAGTGAACAGAGACTTCGCTTTCTAGTATCATCATGGTAGGCTATATACCGTGAACATCATTTCTACTGAAAACAATTGAAATGCTGGATAAAAGGTAAAATATATGCATACATTTTAATACATTAATGAATTAGCAGGAAAGTAAGGAATCCTCAGAGGCCTAACATAATGTGAAAATTGGAATGCAATTAAGGGAGCATTTGATAAAGTTAGGTTTTGCCCTGAAGGTATTAGCCAATCCTGGTGAGTTTGTGTGCTCAC
Organism: Avahi laniger; assembly: GCA_963575035.1. NCBI lineage: Eukaryota > Metazoa > Chordata > Mammalia > Primates > Indriidae > Avahi > Avahi laniger. Next base: position 123,282 of record CAUYSK010023564.1, on the reverse strand, counting down.
TTTTGTTGGCCATTTGGAGTAAAGGAGACAAGAGACAGGGTCTAGGGGGCCTGCCCAAGGTGGAAGAACCTAATAGAGGACCATTGCATATCAAGTTGGGACACCTACACCCTCATGTAAGGATTAATTACAAATGTAAGCCTGCATCACAGAGGGACACAACAAGGAAACCTACCTGTTTCAACACTAGTGGTTGAGTGAATGGGGGAATAAGTTCTAATTACAGGTTGATTTTCATGCAGATCTGAACCTGAATTAATGCTATCTGTGTGGTCTGAAAAGTCTCAGGCTAGGAACTTACTTAAAAGTAATCCTGGACTGGGTGTGCCCTTCTGTGGAATAATGTATCTTCAACCTATTCCTTAAAGAATTCCATAGATGAAGTGCCAAATAACATCAGATCACACCAAAAATCTTAAAAACATATGAAGAGACAAAAAATGAGGACTGCAAACCAGTACATGTAAAACCAAATAGAATTAGATCTGCAAACACTTGAAATATTAAAACTATCAGATATGTCATCTAAAACTAGTATTTTAATATGTTTAAAGAAATGAAAGAATAGGTAAGTGAAGATTTGAAGAAGTATAAAATAGAACTGCTGGTACTGAAAAATATATATATAAAATTCAGTGAATGGGTGAAAATAATTGAATTAAACATAGCTGAAAAGGGCATTTGTGGAGTAGAAGACAGAGCTGAAGAAATTATCCGGAATGTAACACAGAAACAAAAAGAGATACAAAATATGGTGGACAGATATAAGAGACATAGAAGATAGGAAGAGGAGGCCTAATATACTTCTAATTGGATTTCCAGAAAGATAGCTGTCTTAGTCCACTTTGTGTTGCTGTAACAGAGTACCTGAGACTGAGTACTATAATGTTTAAGAACAGAAATTTATTTCTCACAGCTCTTGAGGCTGGGAAGTCCAAGACCAAGGTGTTGGCATCTGGTAAGGACCTTTTTACTGTGTCTTCACATGGGGAAAGGGCAAGAGAGAATGGACTCCCTCCTTCAACCCCCTTTCTAAAGGCACCTAATGTTGTTCAAGAGGGAGGAACCCTCATGGCCCATCACCTCTTAAAGGCTTGTTAATATTATCACATTGGCAACACTGAATTTTGGAGGGGCACATTCAAACCATAGCAATATAATAGAAAGAAGAGGGCAGAAATAATATTTAAAAAGATAATGGCTGAGAATCTTAAGCCACATAAAAAGAAATGCCTATTTAGACATTTCACAGTAGAACTGCAGAACATCAAAATCAAAGAGAAAATATTAAAGGCAATGAGAAAAAAACTGAATTGACTTCAGAGGAGTGATAATTAGACACTCACTTCTGCACAGTGACAGTGAAAGCTATAAGATAAAGAATATATTCAATGTGCCGAAATAAAATATTTGCCATCCCAGGACTCTATACTATATTTGTAAGAATAAGAGTAAGCTTCTTCTGTGGGAGCCCCTGGGACCCTCTCCTCGTCTTGCCGTAGTGTATGCTCATCTACTGATATCGGAGTACTTGGAAAAGGTAGACACATCTAGCACCTTTGCCTCCTGTGTTCAAACCAGATCTTTTTCAACCAGATCCTCTATAATTTCTTCATATCAACATATATAAAAACAAGAGGCAGCCTATGCAGTCATTGAATTATCAGGTCATTAGACTGGGGCTGAATTTTGGGACACTGACAGAGGTGCAGCTCAAATTCCCTAAGTATGTGGTGGTGAGACTTAATATTCTGGTCACAGCACTTCCCTTCTGAATTTATTTGGGGAGGTCACATTTTATACCAGCCAAAAACTTAATGCCATTAATAACATAGAGTGAACACACAGAAGTGGTATGCCATCTCTTCTGCCTGGCTACCTTAGCCTTACCAGAACTGGTCATGTATAAAAATCACCATATTGAGGAGGTTCCTGACTATCCAATGGTGGTTGATTACATTGGAAGCAACATGAAAATTAAAAGTGTACGACCTAGGATGCTGTTTAAAAAGTCTATGCCTCTGAGTGTGTAAGAGTTGGTGTCTTGGTCCGTTTGCATTGCTGTAACAGAAATACCTGAGGCCGAGTAATTTATTTAAAAAAGAGTTTTATTTGGCTCATGGTTCTGCAGGCTGTGCAAGAAGTGTGGAACCAGCATCTGCTTCTGGCCAGGGCCTCAGGCTGCTTCTACTCGTGGCAGAAGGTGATGAGGAGCTGGCAAGATCACAGGGCAGGGCAGGGAGGAAGAGACAGAGGGGAGGGCGGTGCCAGGTTCTTTTCAACTGTTAGTTCTAGCAGGAACTAATTCAGTGAGAACTCATCCATTCCCACGAGGACCTGAGGAAGGCACCAAGTCATTCATGAGGGTTTGGGAGCTGGGTCTGAAGCCAGATCACCTGGGTCTGACCCCGGTGTCCCCATTTCTCACATGTCACCTTCATCCTCCTCATCTGTAAAGACCTCAGCCTGCTTGTCTATGAAGTGAGGATGATAAGGTACTTAACCCATAGAGCTGCTGGGAGGTTTCATGAGACCAGGCCTGTCAAGGCTTGGTGCATAGTAAGTGCTCATTAAGTATCAGCTGTAATTACTCAATCCTCACACTCCCCTAGGAGGAGTAAATGCTGTTATATTTCATTTTACAGATGAGGAAACTAAGACATGGAGAAACTAAGTAATTTTCCCAAGTTCACACTTCTGGCAGATGGAAGCACATAAGAGATACCTTGCATTTTAAAATAGATTATTTAGAAATCCTTACAATTTTGATCTCTGTATGTCTTATGTAAACATTTATTTGGTTAAAACATTTTAACAAAGAATATTTTTTTATTTTTAAGGGGAGGTGGGAATGAAATTAATTGCTGCCGTACAGTAAAAGAACTTGAAATCCAAATTGGAGAAAAGGTAATGGAGATTTTTAAAAATAATTTTCCCCCCACCCTTTGTCAACAGTTGTTGTTATCAGACATAGATAATACAAAACGAGCCACCGTGTCATCTGAGCACTCGTGTCAAAGTCGTGTGACTAAAGAGATCTTCCGACAACAAGCCAGTGTGAGAGCTCAAGTTCAGGCAGCTCCGACTGCCTTGGGTGGCATCTCTTTTGATAGATGACACCAGCAGAAGCCCTGGAATATTAATTGCTTTTGTATTAACTTTAGATCATTATTAGTAGGGCTGCCTCTCCTGTCTTTGTCTAACACTGAACAGGTTTTCCTTTAGAAAGAGAAAACGACTGCTTTGTAGCAGTAAATGCCAATCAAGAGTAGCATGGTAAAAAAACCAGTCAAACTCAAAATGATGTATGTTTAAGTATTGAGTAATATAGCCACAAAAGCTACCACATGTCTTCATAAAAAGAGCATATAGCTTTGTTCCGATTTGCTGATTATGGTTAAGGAGGGGAGGAGATGATAATGTCATTCAGGGGTTGGAATCCGACTACTTTTTAAAATGCATTTGAGCCTGTCAGTTACTTGAGCAGTTTGAGAATCAGGGCTTAATTTATTTGATTCAATATGTTGGTTTGAAATGTGACAAATTTTCTTTCTTTTTTGAACTCTTCTGAGACTTTCATACATTTCAAAATCAAGTATAGCCAGAGATCCACAAAATGTTTGTCTCAATTTCCCTGGCTGATATCATTAACACCAGAAAATTCATCTTAATATGATAATTTTTTAGCATTATGTGTTCCTAAAAACCTGTTTCGCTATAGTTGATATCAGTGAGAACACTGGTATAATTATCTGCTTCTCTTGTTGTGGCACATTTGTTATTCTGTAAGAAATATGTATTAATAATATGATTGATATTATTTATGATGTCTTTTATTTATCTCTTCATAAACTTATGTCAGTCACAAAATACTCCTGGTACAACTACTATGTACCCATAATAATTAAAAACAAAATAAAATCCTTCTGCGAAAGTCCGCTGTTTATGACAGTCATCGTAGCAGCATAAATGTTGTTATTGATCGATACTGCAACCCTGCGCTCAGTGTGGAGGGTGTGGACGTGAGCCAGTACCGTGACCTGCCAAAGAGAGGACTGTGATGAGCAAATCTCCAAAGGAACTCCGTCACTACCAGGCCTTTCAATGTGTCCGTTTTTATCCCAGCCTTGTCCCCACAGAAACCCTCCTACTAAGAGTGAGTTTAAACCAGCGCAGTTTTCATGCCGCTTCCCGTGAGGACACACGGAGGAAGGCAAACGGCTGAGGTAGTACCAAATCCCAGGGCAGTGCGGGGTATCCTCTGCCAGGTGTTCTGCAGCCCAAAGTCTACCTATGACCCCGGCCCTGGGCAGGCAGGTGGAGTGGACAAGACTGACCTCAGGACCCAGTCAGACATGGGTTTCCATCTTGGGGCTCTGCCATTTGTCAGCCACGTGGCCCTAGGCAAGTCCTTGTCATCGGGTTTCTTCCTCTGTCAGTGGGGATAACAGCACCCACCTGCAATGCTGTTGTGTGGCTTAAAAATATCCACTATAGAAATGCCAGCTGTTATGCTGATTACCGCAGCGTCCTGTGGAGTATAGGTAGGGACACAAACGAATCTCATCCCTTTCTTCCCTGCAAACAAAGAGAACAAGCCAGATGTGCTCCTTTCTGTCTGCTGTGTGCAGTAGCATGCTTCCAGGGAGCCTTGATCCTGTTAATGGCAACACACCAGTTGGAGACCGAGAAGAATACCTGGGAGTTACCACAGGAATACATGTTGCTATACATGTGCAGAACTCTGCATACACAAGTTGTCATTGCTAGGTGATGGTTACAGTTCGGGAATGAAAAAATGCTAAGTATTTTGTTTTAAATATAAGTCCATGTGGCTTATTTGAGTCAAAAATGCATGCAAATGTCTCTGAATCTTTGGAGCCAGACTTTGCTAGTGCACGTGTGGACTAGCCTTCCTAAACCAGCAAACAATTAGCAGTTGGAACCCCAAACTGACTGAACCTCAGTGCTCACACTTTCTCACTGTCTTCTTCTGCAGTGAGCTTGATCTGATGGCTGGTCTCTCAGCCTCTCCCTTCTTCGTGGGCACTCAGGCCCTCCAACACGTGTCCGCGTTTATGCTTACTATCCAGTCGAACCCTTGGGCTCTCTGAGTCTCATTTTCTCCATCAGTCAAGGGACAAGGCCAGACTGGATGGTCTCCAGGTCCCATCTCTGTCTTTGGTGGTCGTTGCTCCATGGCTTTGTGGGAAGAGGTGCTGTCTGTTCCCAGGGGGCCTGGCGTTTGAGGGAGTAACAAGCTCTGGAAGCCCACAGCTGGTTCTCAGTGTGCCCTCTTCAGGCTCCACCTGGCTGTGGGTCTGGTTGCTCTGCACTTAGGTTCCACTCAGCAGCCACTCTGAGTCCTGCCCACACCTCGAGTGCCCTCACTGTCTTAGCCCTTGCTTTTCATTTTGGTCATACACATGACCCTGTGCTTTCATTGCCTCTACTGCGCCTTTGACTGGGCATCTCCTGGCCTGGCTCTTCAGTTCTCTGGTCTTCAGGTTCTTTGCTCCCAGAGTCTCCCAGGAGGTGGAGGGATTTGTTGAAAATCAGTCACACCTGGACTGAAATCCAGCCTCTGCAGCTTTCTAGGGTGGGGGTGGGTGCCCTGGACAGGTTCCTCACTGTTCTGAGTTCCATCTCTAAAGTGGAAGCAACAAAACCTACCTTTCAGTATAGTAACAAGAATGAATGGAAATAATATAAGCGAAGCCCCTGGTATATAGTAGATGCTCAACAAACGTTAGTCCCTTCCTCCACTGATTAGTGAAGCTGGTTCTTCTTGCCAAATGCTACTAAACCTTTCCTGTGGCAGGCTTTACCTGTCACCAGGTGGCATGCCTTTGGCCACAGAGGCATTTGGTTGTTCTCCCCTGTGAGAATCAGAAGACCCCACCTTAGCCAGCGTGGGCAATAAGGAGCTTCTTATCTCCCCTAAGAAATCAGGAGGGAGTGTGGGTCCAGGGTTGACTAAGCCATCACTCCTTCCGGTCACCAGGAGGTGGCCACCATACCAGGCATAACATGTAGATACTTTCTCAAATTTTTTCCAGTGTACTATTTCTTCCAATATGGCTCTTTAAAAAACAAAGGAAAGCTTCTCCTCATGTCTCACAGCCCAGAATTAACACTCTTCACCCAAACCAATCACTGCCCCTGAAGCTGGTCACTGCGAGGAGCCTGGGTCAACCTTGATTAACCTCTGATGCGGCAGCTGGGTTTCCACCCATGAGGCACGTGGCCACCAAGGAGGGAAGATGTCTGAACAAAATGGAAAATGGCCGGTTTTGTTAGAAAGGAGAAGGGGGTAGCCATGAGTGCATTTGGGAAGGCAGCCGGCAGTGTCTGCTTCAGCTGTCCGCTGAAGGGAGCTCTCTAGGATGGTGGAGCCTTAATCTTTGGGACACTAATGTAATTTTTTGGATTTTACCAACTCTAGTAATAATAGCTATCACTGATTGGGCATTTACTACGAGCTCTTCCAAGTGCTTTACCATATTAAAATAATTATAATTTAACTCCCAGGAGAACCCCATGAGGCAGGTGCCATTGTTATCCCGTATTGATATAGGGAAACCTGAGAACAGAGGCCAGGCAGTGTGACCAAGGGTACGCAGCTGGGGGTGGAGACGCTGCGATCCCAGCCTTGGCAGCATGGCTCCAGCGTCCTTGCCTTAACCACGAAGCCACCCTGCCTCTCAGAGGCCCTCTTCAGGGAAGATATTGACACTTGCTTTGCATTCAGCACATGTGACAACTAGTTATGCCTGTTGGTGGACCCAGCCCGTCGCAGAGAGAAGTCTCTGTTCACCATCGCTGTACGAGTAAATGGAGTTTTGTTCCAGCCACAGCCATCTTTCCGTCCACATAGCGTCTGCTTCAGATCGGCATTTGGGAGTTTTCTCCTCTCCTCTCCTGCTGGCGTCCTGCCTCTCACACCCCCGCCCGCCTGCCCATCCTAGAGCGGGGCAGTGTCCGAGACCTCAGGCCAGGTGCTTCATGTTCTTCCGGTGAGGAGTCTGCCAAGAATGAAGGGACTCCAGCAGGGCTTCAGTGTGTTGCTGGGCTGACAGAGGTTTGGATTTTCACTCTTTGTCATTTGTCAACTCCCACATGAGCTGAAGGTAGAAGTGGCTAATAAAGGAAGAAAATCCCATCTTGCCACTTAGGTGGGGCAACTGTAAGTCCTGTCCTAGGAATTGCTGCGAAATAGGAAGCCACTCTGACCTATAGGAGAACACAGCACGTGTTCAGAAATGTCATGACTTCCTCTTTCCTCCCCACACAAAAAACTCTCCTTAACTGAAGACTAGAATTCAAGAATGTATAATTCAGTTAAAGAAGTAGAAAAAGAAAAATATCATCCAAAGCCCCAGGCTGTTTGCTGCCCACGTCACTACCTAAGGCAGAGAGCTCTCAAAAGAAAAAAAGGCTCAAAAGCTTAGGCTCCATGATGTCAGAACATCTGGTCTACCCAGTCGGCCGTGACTAGTGTGTCTGTTGGACACTGAGTGATCCGACACAAGTTTTTATGGGATTACTCTGGTGCCTTGGAGTTGTATACATGCAGCCTTAGTCATTTCAGTAGCAATTAGTAAATAATTATAGGTACTAAGCTGCGTGCTTGCTCTGTAATATCCTCATGAAGAAGAGGCAAAAGTGATGGGTAGACTCATTTTCTTAAATTGGTGAATTTTCTTTAAAAAGAAATTTAAAAATTTCCTGCTCAAGGAATAAAGAATCAGTTGTTAGTCTGAGTTACAACCATTTCATAAACATACCTAACATCATAAACCACATTAGCATGGCTGAATAGACCAGAGTGCAGTGTGTTTGCCTAATGAAAAGGCTGTGTCAGACTCCAAATGAGACCGTTTACTAAAACATACAAGCTCGTGGTTAATTCCTAATATTCTCCTAATCCTACTTTCATCAGCCCTACTTTGGTGCACTTGCTATTAATTGCCTGTTGTAGCAGGTATTTGAACACATCTCCTCTTTCATCTGAAGAAAATATTAGCATATCGCGGAGCTGTTGGGACAGATTGTATCTGAGGCACTTTTTCCTCCCCGCAGAAAAGCCTATCAATCATAACTGAATATAGTGATTAATAATGTCACAGCTTTTATTCGTGCGTCTGCGTGCAATTAAATGAAGAGTAGCACTTACATTTTGATCTAGAGAATCTCACACCATAAAATAATCAGTTGCCATTTTATAAAAAAATTATATAGAATATACTTCTACCCTCAGGACCTATTTTTGGTTGCTCTACTATTAATTTACTAAAGCTTTCATGAGGAAAGTACAGCAAAGATTCTATCAGAATTTGTAATTATTACAGACTGTTTATCTTTTTTTTTAAAAAAAATAACATCTTCCTGATGTGGCAAATTAATAGTACAAACACAAGATTGTAGGGGTAAATGTTTAAAACAGCGCCGTGTGGGAGAACAGTCTGGCGCTCTCTGCCTTAGCTAGCCTGAGTGTGCGTCCGAGGACCAGTGCTTACTCTCTCAGTGGCCCCGAGGGAACTAGTCTCTCTCTAGACTTCCCGCGTCTCTGAAATGGGGAAACAATATTGCAAGGTTTTCTAATGTTGTTGGGGTTCTATGGGAGGATAAATGTAAAATGAACTCGCCGTAGTGCTGGGCTCATGCAAGTGACTGAGAAAAATTAGGCGTTTGCATTTGAAGGACGTGAGACAAAGGAGTTCTCTGATGGAAAGCGAAAGGACCGTGGGGCGTCTGTGCTTTACCGCTGCAGAGGGAAAGGAGTCCTCTGCTCGTCCTGCCCACACCGACCTCTCCTCTGTGGCCCCCGGCTCACCAGCGTCCACAGGGCGAAACATAACTTCTGATCGTCCTCCCCACCCCCGGAAGCCATCCTTCCCACGTCTCCCCCAGGGTCAGTAGCTGTTCCCGCCACGCACTGTTCATTCAAACAGAAACCAAGGATCGGCCTCACGCCTCTTTCCCTTCCCGGCGCTGCCCCCATACCCAGCCCTGCAGCAAGTCCCCTCTGCTGGATCCGGAGCCAGACCCTGACCCGGCTCCTCCTGCCCACTGCCACCATTACGACCTAAGCCACCGTTGTCTGTGGCCTGTGCTTGGTTGATGACCCCTTAGCTGATTTCCTGTTCCCTCTCTTGCCCCTTAAAGTCTGTATTGCACACACAGCTAGAATTATCTGTTCAAAACATAAGGTAGATCTCGTCAGACTCCTGGTGAAGATGGCCCGTGGCTTTGATTGCATGTTGAGTGAACTTCAGTTAAACATCCTGGCTTACGGAGCTCTGTGGGAAAGATCTCTCCAGAGAGATGCTTTTTGCGTACCTATCTAAAATTATATATTTTCCTTAACACATAGAACACTCTGAATTTTGTTTGTTAGTTTACTTGCTCATGGCTAGGATAGATGTTTTGTGGGAGCAGGCGTCTTCTCTGTCTTGCTCTCTGCTGTAACTTCAATGCCTTGAACAGTTCCTGGCACCTGATACATACTTAGTAAATATTTATTCTATGAATAAATAAAGTTTTGTAGGAAAGTTCATGGCACTTTGAACAATTTGATGAGAAAGGTGAGATTGGAGCTTGGCTTTGGACCGTGGACAGGGTTTCAATGTGTGCTAATAATGGAATAGAGCAGGTGATGTGGGGACAGCTTTCAGAAGTGCAACCTGGTGTGAGAAAAGGACTGGAGGTGGGGACAGTGGAGATGTGGCCAGGGCACAGTGAGGAGACAAGCCCTGGGACTGTTCTGTGGAGAGTTCTGTTTCTCAGTGCAGGTTGGGACAGATCAGTTTTGGAAGGAAGGCTGGAGAAAAAGAGAGAAGTATTTGAAGGCCGGGTTTGGACCCCAAGGCATGGTGGGGCGGAGGATGATTGAAGGTTCCTGATAAGCAGGTTCTGATGTGAGAAAGGGGGTATTTTGGAGCTGATTGTTAGCAGCCTAATGGGTCAGTTTTCTGGGAGTGCAACTGGAGTCAGGACTACTTATTATCAGGCTTTGACGTCATCAGTTACCCTCTTACCATGGTCATCAGCCTGCATTTGTTGAGCACCTGCTGGTGGCAGGGGTTGGGGGGACACCGTGTGGTTACCGGGGATACAAAGAAGACCAGGATCTGATCTCTATTCTTAGTGGGAACACAAGCATAAGCCAAACATTGCAGTGGTTTAAAAATGTGTTTGTTGGTTGGCGTATCATCTTGACCAGGAGGATTTGGGGAATAAAGCAATGTGAGTTGCTTTTGCTGGAAGTCAGTTGAGTGATGTGGGCAGTAAACTCCCTAAGAGTTTATAAGGGGAAGTCACCCCTACTGGCTACTGGGATGGTGCCCATGGAGGGTGTTTAGTTTGAGCCTGGCCTTGGAGGAAGGGTTGTACTCCAGATGGTTTATACATACTAGTGGCTCATTAAGTCTTAGAATTAATGAATGAACAGAAGAAGGAAGCCAGGAAGGAAGAGGGTGCGTGTTTCCCCAAGAACTGGGTCAATTTTTGAGTAAGAAAGATGTCTATAGGGGTGAAGGGAGAGGACGTAGGCACTTCCCACTCAGTCTACACTGAGTGGACTTAGGAGCATCCTCCCAAACCTGTGCCAGATCCTACATTCTTAGTCTCATCCACTCAGGTCACCAAGCCAGAAACTGGGCACCACTTTGACTTTCCTTTCCATCGCCCTCTACACTCAGTGCATCTCTAGGTCCTGCTGACTTAGGTCCCCGAGAGTTCACCCCAGCTCCTCCAGTGCTGTTCCCTTGGTCCTTGAGGATTCACAGTGTGTGTTAGCACAGTAGAGGCTCAGAGGAGGCCACTGCACAGCAATCTATTTAATGTTGCTGAAGCCAGCCTTCCTGCACACTTATTGGTTAGCTCTAGCTAAGATCCAGAGGAACTTGTGTTTGGAGGAGTGCCATTTTGGGAAATGCTGGGGGAAGTGGCAGATAAGGGCCTTTTCTACTCTGAAATGCGATTCTGGTCTAGTTCTTAATATTTGGTGGTCTGTGGATGACTGGGATCTTGGCAAAGTCCTGTAGCAATGCGGCAGTACCCAGCATTGGCCCAGCCTGGGAAACTTTTCACTTAACCTGAGCAATCCTCCTTAATCTGCCTACCTTTCTCAAAGCAGGATCCTCCCCTGTGATGTCCAAACAAGTCGTGTAGTGCTGGCTAGGGATGGTAGTCCCTGAGCTTCTCAACTTGTTTCTCCTGGTGTGCAGCTCTGTCCCAGGAGTGAGCCAGGGTGGAGTCCTAGAGGCTCCAGTATTCTTGGCCTGTGGCACCTGCAAGGGAGCTCCCATCCTATGAGTGTGGGCTGGGTAAGAAAGAAAGAAGAGAGAAGAAATATTTCTTACCAATCTGGCACCCTTTTTAAGACCTTCAGTATATAGACTTGGGGCTACTTTTCATAGCTGTGTTGTAAGTTCAATGGGTAGCTAGAGTTTCCTAGTGTGTCTCTATGTCTCTAAGGTATACATTGCAGGTAAGCATTTTAAAAATGGAAAGCAAATGTGGGGGAAGGCTTATGTTGCTTGTGGAGTATATAACCACTGCAAGTTTCCCTCTTCACCTTGGCTGCAAGGAGACCCAAGATCAAATTTTTTGCTCCACCATAGTCACTGTGACTTTCAGGTTTCTTTAGCAATTTTTTTGGTCAGCTTTCTTTTCTCCATTCTTGTGGGTCTCATTTGGATGTCTTTTTATGTGAACTTGTTCAATTTTTGGTAAAGGCGGGGTGTACATATGTTCAGTAAGTAAGTGCATAGTCCTTGGCCTGTGGAGGCAACTGCCACACCAGTGAGAGAGTGCATCAGCCCGGAGGCAGGGAAGGGAAGCCTTTGTTAAAGGTGAGCAATGCCGGTGGCCGCTCTGCCCACATGTCCCCAAGTTGAAAGTTTGTGTTTATGAGGTTTGAATGCAGTCTAATTTTTTCCTATCTGGTTTGGCTCATCTCTACCAGCTGGTAAATAGGAAATGTTCACGGTGGGAAGCCAATACTCTGCAGAGTGTAAACAGATGGAATCGATATAAAGTGACAAGTTAGACTGTGCTATTGAGAATACAGAGCCAACGCTAAGAACATAACAGTCAAGCTACTGATTCCGTTCCAGTTCATTTAGTCCTGAATAGTGCTGCGTATCTGCACAGCTGTGTTGTTCTTTCTTCCCCTTGCTTTCTTCTGGGTTGATAATGACAATTTCAAAGAAAAACTTTAATTAAAGATTTTATACAAAATAGCCAAAAGTAGAATAATAAGGAAAATGAGCATTGATGTGTTTATTGTAAGAGAAATCCTTTTACATGGTTTCATTTAAAATTTTTACTTCTTAAATTTAGCAGTGGAGACAGAGAGGTGCCAGACTGACAGCCGTGGGTGCTGAACCCCTCCATTTGCCACAGAGCCAAGACGTGGGGCCGCCTACAGCCCCCTCCCCGTGGGGCTCAGTCTGCAGCCGTGGGGAGGGGGTGCGGTTCCTGGTTCCTGGCCCTCTTCTCTTAGGAAGCAGGCCAGAAAAAGTAGCTGTGGGTGAGCGGGTGAGGAGCTGAACAGAAAACAGCTGGGGGCGGGGGGTGGGGGTGGACAATAAGAATAAACTTGTAAAAGGTGTAAGTTTGTTTGCAGGTTACACTCGGGCGTGAAGCAGCTTCTCCTGCACCCGCACAGAGCCAGGCCTCCAGAGGGATTATTTTGTAGGCTGAGTGGGGATTCTGGGCTTCAGAGAGGAAACATTAGGCCTTTTCTCACTTCCTTTAAAGCCTGGGTGGTCATATTTATTTGGGTTCACAGTTTTCCTTCCTGGAGCTCAACGTGCTATAAAAAGAATTTTCAACAAAGAACTATAGAGTAATAATAGCATCCACCGTTTGCAGTTTATTGAACCATCTGAACTCAGTGGGGTACAAATATGAAGCAGTTTGATTTTTCTCCTCTTACTGTTCTCAGACAGGCACTGGTGAATCTCCTTTTTTATCCCTTAAGGATATCTTAGGCAGATCTCATGACTCTCTGGTCACACTTAGGTATAAACAAGTCCAGTGCAGGTAAGTTGGGTTTCAGTCTCAAGGTCAGACTGGTTCCACATGCCCTTCTTCTCCCCACTGCTCCCAGCTCAAGGGCCCTGTGGTGGGAAGGGGCATGGCCCGCTCACTTGCTGGGCCTTCTCTTCCTCTCTCTGCTTCCTCTCTCCAGCAGATCATGGGGTCTGTGATGAGCATGTCTCTCTCTCCTTTGGCTGGTGTCCTTTCTGGGGCAGTATGTAAGGGCTGCTCTCTCACAGGGCAGTTTTCTATGCCTTAAATGTTAGATAAGGGGTTCTGGTTTATGAAGCCACACTTCAGAACTTGAAGCTTTCCCCCTGACCTTCCCCAGCCTCGCTCCCTGGACTGGAGTGTCTGGGAGTTTCAGGCCATCCTCACGGTTCCTTCCTTACATGGCTTGGTTCACCGGTCACCCCCAGGGTCTTCAGCATCTACCAGATCTGGGCCCTAAGGACACCGAGAAGGTCACGTACTGCCCTGCTATAGGGTCTGCAGTGCTGCGACGGGGGCTGGGTTGGGGTGGAGTGGGGCAGAGTGTTATGGGGGAGGGGGGGGTGGGTAGGGCCAGGTTGGGTGCTGAGAGGGATGAGGTGCTGGGGGAGGCAGCAGGGGTGCGGTGGGGGGGCCCAGGAGCGAGGAGTTGGGGTACAATGGGGCCAGACGGTGCAGGGGGCCACGGTAGGAGAGGCGAATCAGAGTATGGTGGGGTGCCTGGGTGTGATGGGTGCCGGGGAGCAGTGGGGGCTCAGGGTGCGGTGGGTGCTGGGGGGAGGGGGGGCCCAGGTGTAGTGGGGGCACACACTTGGGCACGCCCTAGCAGGCAGCCCAGAGCAGTGCTCAGTGAGCTGTGCTAGAAGTAGCTCAGCTGGGCATGGGCTGCACAGGCTGGGGAAAGCATGGCAGGGTGGGGAAGATGGTTGGGAGGGGAGCTCTGTGGGACAGCTTCTTCAGAAAGCCTCAGGCCCAGTTCCGGGCTTCTGAGCCTTTAATTTAAAGCCAGAACTAGCTCTTGTTTTGGTTTTCTTTTAAAATCCTCAGTGCTTTTCCTCGTTTGTGCACAGAAAGCTTCCCTGAAACTTCTTCACCCACTCGGATGTCAGTAAGGGGAGTGTGGGAGAGTGGAATGGCTAGGTGAACTTATTTTGTAAAGGGCTGAGAGTGACTATCTGCCCAGCTATTCCACTCAGCTGTGTCGGGCAAAGCAGCCCAGGACAATATGTAAATGAATGAATGGGCATGAATGTGTCCCACTAAATTTATTTATAGATACTGAAACTTGAAATTCACATAACTTTCACATGTCATGAAATGTTAGTCTTCTTTTGATTTTTTTCCAACCATTTAAAAATATTAAAACCATTCTTAGCTTGCAGGTGCACACAATCAGGGGGCGGGCTGTAGTGTGCCGCACCTGGAATACAGGGAATTAGGTCTCGGTGGGTAAGGAAATCAGGCTAGGAGATCGCCTTTCTCTGGCTGATCTCTTTGGGCAACAATGAGGGCAAGAGGAATGTTCTCTTCTGAGAAGCATACTGGATTTGGAGGGAGAAGAAGCAGCACTGGCTTCTCCTTTTGTTAACTGTGCTCCAGTTCTACCCTCTCTCAGTGGATTTGGCTCTCTGAGCACTCCTCCCTGAGGAGGTGGGGATTTGAAGGGTAGGAAGGAAATGGCTGGACAGCAGAGTGGGCAGGGGCCCCGCCCCAGGGGAGGGAGCTGGTCACCAAGATCAGGCAGGAATAAGCCAACTGTCAAGATGGGATTGGGGATCCAGCGACTGGATGGGAGGGTCATTAGGAAAGCCAGAGAAGTGCCTGATCCTGCCCCAGGGCTGATGGCAGCACTCTGCACAGTACTTATGGGCTGGGTGACAAACAGGGCCAAGTCCCTGCTCCGTGGAGTTTGCATTTCAATGGAGGAAGAAAGACAATAAACAGATACAGAAATAAATATGAAACGGTCTAGGTGTTGATGAATGCTAAGAAGAAAAATGATGCAAGTGGTGGGAAAGGGATAAGGGAGGGAGTCGTGAGGTGTGAGCAGGCCCAGCAGCTGGGGCAGAGTTGGGAAGATAAGGTAGGGGTCGGGCCATGGTCTGGCAGGCTTTTCAGCATGTGAGAAGAGCCCCTGATGTGCTTGTGAATTCTAAATAATTGGGCGTGGCTGGGGCCCAGGGACCATGGTGGGGCAGGGGTGGGATGGGACCTGGTCACTATTGTTGGGGGCCCTAAGCCATTTTATTCCTTCTTACTTTTTCCTTCTTTCCCACCATGTGTGGGACAAGTCTTGTACACCACGCCCTAACTTTGTTGCCTTTGATAAGCCTCACCATCTGCAGCTCAATTCTTCAGACCTTGCCAAACTTTAGTCTGACAAATGATAAGAAACTTGGAGACGTACCTCTGGTGGGTGTGAGTTCTGTGCCAGGCTTGCTGCTTCCTGGCTTTCCGCGCTGGAGATCCATATGGGTTGCTCTGGGTTTTTAAAAAAGCGCATCGCCTCATGTCCTCCTTTTTACCAAAAGAGGTGAATCGGGATTTGACAGCAGACGAGGTGCTGAGATTTTTATTTGGCCACGGGACCAAATGCTCGTAGAGGCGAGGGCTCCCTCTTTTAGACAAAGCAATGGCGCTGAGGACGGAGGCACTGACACCGGCTTTGCTCCAGCTGGCACCGGGCCCTCTTGTCTTCTCTCGGTTCTCCCAGTTTTGAATACAGTCAGGTTAGCCAGTGTTCTCTGGTTGTTAGTTGTTCTCTAGTTGGGAGGTTTGTATAGAATTTAACACAGGGCTTTGCACCCAACATTCATTCATTCAGTTAATGTTCGTGCAAAGATCGTATTACTGTAATCATTAGTACACTGATACTGGATATCGTCATTATTATTAATACATTCAGGATGGCCTGAGTGTGTGGACCAGTGGTCTGAGGAGGTATTTGCAGACATATCACTAGCCTTCCTTAGAGTGTGGCTTTTTTCCAAGCAGGTGAGAAGGAGACAAATTCATTCATCCATTCAAATAAATATTTATTGAGCGTCCACACTGTGCCAGACGCTGTCCTAGACCCCGGGACCAAGCAGTGAATGAACCTGCTCTTAGGGAGCCAGCATTCGTTGGCGGGGGCAGTGGGTAGAAAATAAAGACAAACAAGTGTGACGTTGGTGAGGAGAACTTGGAAGAAGATACGAGTATTGGGGGTAGGGAGCCTAATTTATATAGGTGGTCAAGGAAGGCCTTTCTGACACAATGACAGTTGGCTAAGACCTGAGTGAAGCGACAGTGAGCCAGTGGACATCTGGGGAAGAATGTTCCAGGCAGAAGGAACAGCAAATGCCAGCACCTTAGGGCAGGGAAAGCCTCACACTCATGAGGGGCAGCAGCATCCGGTGTGGCCAGAAACGGCGAGTGGGGATGAGTGGTGGGAGCCAAGGCCAGAGGGTCACCAGGAGCCAGTCAGGGATGGGGTGGGGGCCTGGTGGTCTCGGTGAGACGTTACCTTTTACTCTGGCAGGACGGGAGCCACTGGAGGGCTGTGCACAGGGGAGGGTGTGCTCAGATGTGCATTTAAACAGAATGCCTTGGCTGCTGTGCGGAGTCCGGTGCAGAAACTGGAGGACTGAGTGGGAGGCTGTTGCACCAGCCTATAGGGTATGGGACAGAGCGGGTGAGACACAATTGGATTCTGGAAGCGTGCTGAAGGGAGGTGCTGCGAGGCTGTCCAGGTAGACTGGATATGGGATGTGAGAAACAAGGAATCTGGTAGATGGATTTGCCATTTATTAGGGTAGGCGGAGCAGCTTAGGTTTGGTAAATCTGAGATGTCTGTTAGGGCCTTGAGGTGGGTATCAAGTGGGCAGTTGGTTGTGCTAACCTGAGCTTGGAGAAGAGCGCAGGGCTCGAGCAGACATTTGGGAGTCTTCAGTTGGCCACTGAAGCCACGGGACTGACCTGCAGAGGATTAAGTGTGGCCAGAGGACAGAGAGGGCCGAGGACTGAGTCCTGAAGACTCCAGGCTTTGAGGGGAGAGACAAGAGGAGCCAGGGAGGGAGACAGAGAAGAAGATGCCAGAGAGGCTGGAGGAGAAGCAGAGAGAGGGATCTGGAAGCCCAGGAGGAAAGGTGCCTGAAGGAAGAAGGGCCCAGCAGCTTTGTCAAATGCTGCTGCTGGGACAGCAAGATGAGAACTGGGAAGCGTCCATTGGGTCTGGTGAAGTAGAAGTCTTTGGTCACCCCGACAAGGACAGTGTTTGTGCAGCAGTGGGGACAAAATGATGCAAGTGATTTTAAGAGGGAGAGTGGGGAGATGCATTGGTGACAATCTGGAGAGGGGATTTCTGTGCAAGGAAACAGGTGACAGGAGGAAGAGGAGAGACAAGGAAGAGTTCTGTCTGAGATTGTATGTCAGAACAGGGTGGCCTCGGAGTGAGCAGGACAGACAGTGTAGGAGCACTTCCTTGTGTGGCCATAGGGACAGGCTGATGTGGTCGAGCAGCCTGCCTGGCTGCCTGGTGGGATCACAGAGGTTCACCCCTTGGAACAGGACAAGAGGCATCTCATCTGAGCATGGAGCCTGGCAGACGGTAGTGTGGGCGCATGGGACCATTGTCTCGCAGTGGCTGCTGTTTTCTCTGTAAAATAAGAAGCAGGGTTTTCAGTGGAGAGGAAGGAGGTGGGATGAGAATCTGGAGGTTAGGAGGGTGGAGAAGGTGGGAATGGCTGTTCGAATGGGGTGTATGTGAGTGTGTGAGCATGCGTGAGGATGATGGCGTGTAGGAGTTGACGTGGCCATGGAGGGAGTACCACACAGTGCCACATCCTGGCTGGAAGCCTGGGCGGTGCCTGGGGTACGTTTCCCCCCCCTGCCCCATCAGGCTGTTTGGAGGGTTTGGAAGGGGCAGTGAGTTGAATTTACCTCTGGTTAGGGTCTTGCCAAGAGTAGGAGGCAGAGGAGGGGAACAGGGAGCTGATTATGTATGGGGGAGCCAGGGCAGTGGGGTGCAGGGGTTCAGGTGGGCGGCTTAGGAAGGAAGTGGGAATGAGAGGAGCAGAGTGTGGAAGGAGGCAGGAGCCCAGGCAGTGGTCCTGGCAGGGTCAAGGCTGTGGGCTTTGGGCACCCAAGGGAGTGAACTGGAAAGATTTTAGGGGGGCGGCTGCGGTGTGGGGTATGATTGTGCTATCAGTGGTCATTGTAAGTGTGAGCGGGAAGTGGTCAGTTTCCTTGTCTAAAATTGGGAGAATGGCACTTAAAATTGGTGGGTTGGGAGGATTCAGTCAACTTGCTCTGGGCTTGGCTCCTGGGAGCCCCTTGGTGTTCTCTGTGTCTCCACAGGGCCCGACATGACGCCTTACGAGTCTGTGTGCCCGATAAATGGCATTTGCCGAGTTTGGAGAAGATCTCTATAAAACTTTTCTGCAATATCTTTAAAAAATTCAGAAGGATTGAAATATAGTCATATTTTCCAGCTCCTAGTAAAAATAGTTTGCATATGGCTGTGAAAAATAAAAATTGTGCAAGTCCAGCTATGCCAAAACTGTAGTTTTAAAGTATCAATTAACAAAAAAGATTTTTCATACGGCCCTAAAAGGGAATGAATTGTGTATGAGACTTATTGCTTTACATCAGAAAGAGTTTTTTTTTTTAAATTGCTAAGACCATTTACAGAGAAAATTGCCTTGAAAACATTCAATAAATGCAAAGTGTTCTTTTTTTCCATAAACATGTCATTTTGCAATGCCTACCGCTGTGAGCCTTTGAAAACATTTTATTTTACAAGAAGTATTAAGAAACTTTCACATTTTTATTACCATTTGGTTTTTAACACTAGATCTTTTGACTTTTCCTAAATCATTTTTTATACATAGATTTTCAAAAACATTAAGACTGTTATCAAAGCCTTTAAGCTCATTGATGTTAACAAGACTGGATTGGTTCAACCACATGAACTAAGAAGAGTTCTGGAGACCTTCTGTTTGAAGTTAAGGGATGAGGAATACAGCAAGTAAGTACATGCAGGCGTGGTGAGGGACCGCGCAGCAATACTTCCAACCCATTTCCGAATGAGACCCGTTGGGTTCATTGGATCCGTCTGTCCTCCTCCCTCCTGCCTTCTTTTTCAAAGAGGCCCTCACTGGGCTTTCTTCCGTGTTCCTGAAGCTCTCCGTGAATCCTCAAAACTGAGAGCTAATGGTTCTCCTTCCCTAAGCACCATCCTGGAGGGCCCTCTGGCCTGCAGGTTTGAGTGCGTCTAGATTATGTGAGCCATCCCTCACCAATTGTCTCTTTTCCCACCGGGCAGCACGACCTCCATCCCACGCATTTTCAGTTCACAGTTGATTTTTACTCAAAGCCTGGGGTTAGGAGAGGAAGGACAAATTTCAGGATTTATTCGTTTGTTGATGGGCTCCCTGTTGGCTCTCCATCCTGATATAATAACAGAAACTTAATTTTCCGTTGAGGACTGTGTTGCTGAGGTTGGGGGGCTGCGCAGCAGGGAGGTGATGAACAACAGAACATTTAGCTGCTTCATGGCGTTTGAAAACCGCCACCACCTGCTCCTGACTCCAAGGGCAGCGCACGGAAGCCTACGTGGGCATTGGTTTGCTTTTTTTTTTTTGAGCCTCCAATAAACTCCAGATTATTTAGAAGAAGCCAAATGCCTGGCTTCCGTGGCTACTTGAGTTGTGAGTGAAAGCCACGAGAAGAATTATCCAAGTTCAGCTTAATTTATATGGTACCCAGCCAAAAGGTCCATTCCCTCTTCTGCCTTTTCCCAAACACTCTTCCAAATACCCTCCAGGCCATTACCAAAGCGCTGAGCCTCCTTGTTGCACCCTGAGCGTTGTGCTGCAGTTCTAAACTGCTGTTAAAATGGGTGTGTGGCTGCTGCTGGAGGTGGAGCTGGGGAATTTGACCCCGAGGTGAGGAAGTCCAGAGGGCAGTGAGTGTCAGTGAGGCCACAGGGGCTGAAATCAGGCAGACTTTAGAAAACGGGTATTTCCTACTCTTCTGAATACTTTCTTCTTCTTTTTTCCTCTTTATAACCCACCTCAGAATATAAAGGACATAATAGATGTTTTAATTTTTACATCTTTTCCGACTGGGAAAATGTCCAGAATAAGATCCAAACAAAACAAATTAAATAATTTTGTGCACGCAATTATAGAACAGAGGCAGCGCTCTTCTAAAACAGGCAATCAAAAAACAAAACAGTGTTTTATTTGACAATAAACCTTGTGTTTGGCACTGTAGTCTCCAACCTAGTAAATCTATAAAAAATGTTACTGTCTGTTTCCACATCTCATAAGTACTGAGTAATAAAGAACTCCACAAATTTTTATTTGAGATTTTTTTTAAGCCTCAAAAACAATGCTGTTTTCATGATAAGGCTTGAGAAACTTAACATAATAGAATTGCTTTCCTTTAGATGAGGAAACACAGAAGATCAAAAGGAGACCATTTCTTCAATTGCTTTAATGCTTTTCCCATTGAAGCTCAAGAATATATTTTTTCCTTGAGAAGCTGCTTCAGTATTAACTTTGCCTTTTTAGTTTTTGAGCAGGAAACACAATGCATTTTTGAATCCTTGCTTTTATCTAACAGCTTTCTATTTAAAATCAACATTTGGCTCTTGGTCCTGGTGTGGTAGAAATGGCCTGTGCTTTGAAGTCAGACATGCTGGGGGTGAAGTCTGTGCTCTGCTCTCCCTAGTTCTCCGGCCTTGGGGAAGTGCCTGAGCCTCTCTGAAACTCAGTTTCCTTTTAAACAAGTGGGAACTGAGCAGCCCACCTTGCAGGGCCGGGCTGAAGGTTCAAGGTAATGTACATAACATGCCTGTGATGCACCTGCACATAGTAGGTGCTCATCTCATGGCGACTATATCATAATCATGAAGATTCCATGAATGCCCTTTACTCTTTCATAAATAATTCCTTTTAGGCTGCAGATACTGTCCAGCCTATGTAAAACAAGAGGCCAGAGATAAAATTTACCAAGTTTTATATTTAATCAGGGCTTGCTTGAAACCTATCAGGTTTTGCTTTTCCTTTCCTGTCTCACTCCACCCTACCTTCCTTTGCCCTGCAGGCCAGAGCATTTGATCTGGGCAAAATAATTTATTAGCAGCCTTGTAAAACAGACAAACAGAGCACTAAAGGTCAGCCTGTTGCCTGGGTGGATGAGTGAGGCACAGTGCCAGCTGGTGATGCTGGAGAGGTTTGTGGGATGATTGGGGTCATTCGCTTCTCCCTAAGTTTGGCCTTTCGGCATGACCAACTTGTCTGCTGGTCTTTGCAGGCTTGTACATCCTCCTGTCCAGAGTTCAGGTCCCTGTGACACTGGCCTTGATTGTTGTATCTGAGGAATGGTTCTGTCTCCAATCCTTTCTTTTTATAAAAAGCCTTTTGAGTTGCTGCATTCTTGTACAGTACTGAGGCTTCAGTTTTGAAATTTTATCTGTAGAAAACATTACCATGGGATTCTTTCTGTCCTCGATGAATGTGCAGCAGGTGCTGTGAATGTGGATGGCCTGGGGATTAAGACAGGGCAGGATTCTCCTGTGAGCAAATACCGGTTTCAAGGATTGCTGCATTTTCATGGAAAACCGGAAGGCTGGCCATGAGCCTCTCATCAGTATGCCAGCATTTTCCTGGTGCAGCAGACTAGCTAACACTTTCTATATGACAGGAACTCAAAAAGGAGGACATTAGGTACCACCTTCTGGGTTCTCGAGCTTACCGCCTTATTTTCACAAGACAGACTATGGCTGAAAGATGGAGCTACTTAGGGAGATTCAGTGTTAACATCTGGCAGCTATCATATCTAAAGATGATTTTTCTTATTAGAACAATAGGCAAGATTCATCAAAGTGGAAAAAAGGTATGCATTGAATTGAATAAATGACTTTACTCTTTGTTAAATTTGGAAAACAGAAAAATAACAAATACTTTAAGTGATAATTATAACAATTTTTAGAAAGCAGTACAAAATTAGATAATTATAGAAATCAGCACATATGGAGATACTATAACCAAATATTTAAAAACTGTCAATTTTTAGAAATGTAATAACACAGAAGATATCTAGAAAACCATTTATCAAGTGGCAGATTTGAATAATACAAAATTCATTTTAAAAAATCCAAACGTACTATTTACCTTAACTTTGAAAAAGAGTATCTCAATATATTTTAGGGATACACACAGTGATTAAGTGTTTTAAATATTCCTTATTGTATATGAAAATCATAGACTGCTTCAAGAAAAGCCTTGTCACCTCCACCATTCACTGTTTTGAAACCACATGCCATTTGTGGGCCTCAGTTTCTCTCCAGAGAAACACGTGGAGTCAAGACCATCATGGACATGCTCGCCCCTCCACCCAGCTTTATATTTCCCTGATGAAGGAAATTTTATGCTAACGGACTCATATCCCTCCAGTTATCAAAGGCAAGTGGGACCTGCGTCTGCTGTCTGAGTAGAGAGGTGGCTGCCTTGCAGTAAATCCCCGGCTTCCCTCCCCTCTCGCGGGAGAAGGGAGAAGCTCCGCTGGGATTTGGACAGCAGGGGCAATCCTCAGCAGGTCCAGCGATGTTTCTTCCTCATTCGAACCTCTGTGCACCCATCTGTTAGGCTGAAAAAGTGGAGTAGCTAAATTCAAAAAATCTTACAGTAACATTTTCTAGGGTTTATTTTTAAATTCCAGCTGTAGCTAGAAACAGACATTAAAATGAATGTCAACCCCAGTGCAAAGGATACCTTAAAAACAAACTTGCTTCATTGTAGATTCACTGTGTCATAATTTCTGATTTCTAAAGAACATTTATATTTTAGGTTTTCAAAACACTACAACATCGATAAAGATACCGCAGTGGATTACAATGTTTTTTTGAAGAACCTCAGCACAAATAATGATTTGAACCTTAGATTTCTTATGGGAAACCAAGGTAAGTATTTTTAAAGTATGAAGCTAAAGATTTCAATATCTTTTGGCGTGGTAATTCCTCTTCTATGAATTTTTCCTGAAGAAATACTTTCAAATATAGAAAATACATTATCTACAAAGATAGCCATGGTATCATTATTTATAAGAATAGTATAAATGCCTAACAATAGAAAAAGTGTTGAGTCACGACATATGCACACAGTAAAATGTACACCAGGAACAATGATTTCCACAAAGAATTAGTGATAACATAGAAAATGTATGTGGAATATCTGTGACTGATTAGAAAACATTCCAAAATAGTCACAGATTGTCTTTAAGTGATATGTCTCTGGATGTTATTTTGTTTTCTTTCTGCTGCTTCTGTAGTTTCAAAGATTTTTTTTTGATAATAAATATATATTCCTTTAATGATGGGAAAAATCTTAATGTAAAAGGGCAAATAGTTGAGTAATTTACAGTTTTTTAGACATGCAAACCCAGGCTTATGTAGGCATATAGCCATGAGAAGGAAAATTGTTCCTCGTGCTAATAGTCTCTGTCCCAGCCTCATCAGTGTAATGCTCAGAGTTGCCAACCTGTTGGATAGTTTTTGGGGAGAGCAGGGGTCCAGTTCTTTGAGGATGAATGTATGAGTAATTCAACTGGACACTCTCCCCTCCTGGTCTTTGGTCATTTTCCTTGCCCTGAAGGGGATTTCTCCTTAGTGGTTTCTTGCTTCAGGGGTTTACCACCACTGTGACTGGCTCCTTCACAAGGCTGGTTACCATGTGCTTTCAACCTGCTTCAGTGCAGCAAGTATTCATTGAGCACCTTCTGTGATCCATCTCACTAGCAAGCTGAAAAATGACAGATTCTCAGGTTTCAGCCTAGTTTCACTAATCAAGATCGCTTATAGCAGACTCCAGTATTCTACTTTTTAAAGCTTCCCATGCCAGGCACTATGATACGCATGTTTCTGTATCATCTTTTCATATTCCCCCCAGCCCTGTGGGCAGGTACTAATGCAGACGAGTGAAAGATTGAAGTAAACAATCAAACCAATCCCTCTACCCAGAAATAGCCACTGTCAACATTATTCCTGGCATCTTTCCATGCATATATTAATATATGGAAAGGAGGGATACATAGAAAGAAACGTGTGTAAATGGGTTTATATAGATGCTGTTGTATATAAGAATTTGTTTTTACTTGAGTGTATCAGAAGAATAGAAATTTAAATGAAATTCAAGAAAATGATGAATATATCTTGGCTGGTTACAATATCCATGGGTCACATTTTTCCTCTTTAAAACACCATAGACTGATCCATTGCTTTCTGGTACTGAGTCTGGCTATGGAGGAGTCTGATTCCTGCTTAATTTTCTCTGTTATTGGTGATTTACTTTTGCTGGCTGGTTGCCTAAAGAATTATTCATCCCTGAATTTCTTTGGCATAGCTAGTATATGTCTTAGTGTTGTACCTTCTGCATCAATTTTTCAGAACACAGTATATTTTTAAACTGTAAATTCTTTCTTCAAGAATTTTTAGTAATATTACATATTTTTGAATAAATCTTTCATCTTCCAGATTTTTAACTTCAGAGATACAAATTATTCTTATGTTGGGTTGTCTTTGTCTTCCATATCTATTAGATTCTCTCTAAGTGCTTTATTCTTTTTGTCTTTTTCCTCTGTATTCACAATGACAATCTTAGATCTTTTATCTATACCTGTAATTTGATTTTCACCAAGGTCTATTTTATTCCTTGCTGTTTCTAATTTACTTGTTAGCTCTATAATAGTATTTCCTTAGGTCTACTCTATTATTTCCCATCTCATTATTTCACCATCTTATCATCGAGTTCTTGTTTTACTAAATTCATGTTTTTATTAAGATATTCTGTAAAATAATTTTGCATTTTGAGTTACATTTTCTTCCAAGGGTGATCTTTGCCTTTTGTGCATTATGTTTCTCTTCTTCCTTGTCTATCCACCCCTCTACTTTTTCTCCTGTAGAGTTTGCATAATTTTAAGAAATTTGGGTAAATCAAGCATTTTCTATTTCATTTTACTTCTTCCGTTGACCTTGTATTATTAATTTTTTGTGCTTGTTCTACTGTTTACAATATGCATATTTAATTAACTGGAATCTACCTGTAAATAATATTGTACTGATTCACATGAAGTGTAAGGATCTTACAAAAGAATTTTCCCAATTCTTCACTCCCATCCTTTGTTATATTGCTGTCCTACATTGTACTTTTACATACACTATAGACACATGATACATTGCTACAGCTGCTCCTATTCTGCTGAGATTTCTTATCTATTTATTCAACAGGAGTGTATTTTCCTTTACATTCTCAAACACTGTTATTTAAAATTTTTCATCTGCTAATTTCAACATCTAGGTCATCTCAGGGTTTGGTCTTTATTGCGATATTCACTTTGTTGTGGTCTGGCACTGATCCTGTGATATCTGCGAGGTATGCTTATAGTACTATCTGGAGCAATTCAAAGATCATCATTTATAAGTTTTGATTATCTTCTGATTTCTTTTTGCTTGTCATTAAAAAGTGGGTCTTTCTGTCTTAGTGACCCCGTGTTCCACAGATTGCCATATTAGGAGTGAAGACCTTTATTGTATGTGCTCAGTTGCTTCTACCTTTCTTATGTTTGTCTTTCCAGGCATTTTGGTTATTTAACGCTTGTTTTCTATTAAAGTTTGACTTCTTCAAGAAATCGTTGTGGAAAGTATTAATATATTCTTTGGTTTCTTACATGTTTGTGTTTGTCTGTGGCTGTAGTACTTGAAAAATCCATTTTTCTAGATATAAAAGGCTTGGTTCAAATTTTCTTTCCTAAAGTGTCTTAAATGTCTTTATCCATTGCCTGGTGACATAAAGTTTTTGCTGAGGAAAAATTTGATGACAATTTGATTTTATTTCCCTTATACATAGCTTGATCTTTTTGCCTGAATACCCAGAGAATTTTTTCTTTTTATTTAAAACCCCATAATTTTGCTAGACTATGTCATGATATTAGATACTCATGATTGATTTCCTGCATATATTGTATACTTTTTAAATTTTCAGATTTATGTCTCTTTTATTTTAGGAAAATTTCTTGAATTGTAATTTTTAGTATTCTGTTCCGTTGTTTGGTTTTCTTTTCAGTGATTCATATGATATGTATCTTGGATCTTTTTTCTTTCCTATCTTCTCTTCTAGACAGTAACTTTCTCTCAAGTCTTCCTTCCCTCCTTCCTCCTTTTTCCCTCTCTTCTTCCCTCCCTCCATCCCTCCTTTCCTTCTTTCCTTACTTGACATAATGCTTATTTCACCTTATATTACTGTTGTGTTCCTTTGTTCTTGTGTTTCTTTGAGTTTAGTCTTTATTTCTGAAACGATTTTTTTCAGCTTTATTGAGGTATAATTGACAAATACAGCATATATTTAAGGTGTACAACATGATGATTTGATATATACACACACACACATTGTGAGATAATTACCACAATCAAGTTAATTAACACATTTATTACCACACATGGATATCATTTTGTGTGCATGGTGAGAACACTTACTATCTAATCTCTTAGCAAATTTCATGGTTGACTATAGTTAATGATACTCTATACCTGAAGTGATTTTTTTCTAATTTGCTCCTGAGTTGTATCATCTAATTTCTGAATTTTCTGTCTCTGATTGATATCATTCTTCCATGCCTCCTATCATTAAAAACATTTCTTATGAATCAATACATAGCTAAAATATACTGAGTACCAACCAAATGCCAGGCATGTGCATTCATTATCTCATGTAATCCTCGTAGCAACTCTGTGGCAAAGATACTCTTTTCCATGTCTTTTTGCAAATGAGGAAACAAAATACATGGTTGCATAGCTAGTAAGTGGCAGTGCCAGTAATCAAATCCAGATAGGCTGTTTCCACAGCCAGCACTCTCCACCTTTGTACGTTTCAAAGGTTCTGAATGTTACTGACTCAGGAACTCCTGCTGAGAAATGCTTCCCTTGGCACTCCAGCCCTTTGAAGCACACAGACAGATAAGTCAAGTGTCTATGGCCTCTAATTCTTCTAGAGTGACATTTTAACCTACCAGTGTTTTAATAGTACAGTAGACCCTTGAACAACATGAGGGTTAGGGGTACTGACCGCACCCCCCCCCCCCCCGTGCAGGTGAAAGCATGTGTATAATTTTTGACTCCCCCCAAACTTAATTATTACTACTAATAGCCTAATGTTGGCCAGAAGCCTTCTCAATAAAGTTAACGCATGTTTTGTCTATGTTTTATATACTGTATTCTTACAATAAAGCAAGCTAGAGAAAAGAAAATGTTATTAAGAAAACCGTAAGGAGGAGAAAGTACATTTACTATTCATTAAGTGAAAGTGGATCATCATGAAGGTCTTCATCCTCATCATCTTCATGTGGAGTAGGCCAAGGAAGAGGAAGAAGAGGAGGGGTTGGTGTTGCTGTCTCGGGGGTGGCAGAGGCAGAAGGGGTGGAGCAGCTGGAAGGGAGGCAGGAGAGGCAGGCACACTCGGTGTAACTTTACGGAAATGCATCTTAATTTCTATCTGACTTTTTTCCTTTTTCATTTCTCTAAAACTGTTTCTATACAGTACCAAACCTTCTTCCACCATTTTCTTTAGTTTCGGTGCCTGTATCATAGAAGGATCCATGCCATAAAAGAAGTCAAAAGCAGTCTTGAATAACCAAAACTCTCCCGCCAGATTGTCTGATGTCGGTTGTTTTCCAGCACCGCTGCTTCTCCGCCGTCTTCTCCATCCTCCGGCATTGGTTCGGAGGCACTCAGCTCCATCATGCTGTCTTCTGTTAATTCCTGTGTTGCGGTGTCTGTTAGCTCTTGAATTTCTCCAAGATCCATGTCTTAAAACCCTCACCCGCCACCTTTTTGGCCATATCCACAATCTCTTTCATGATTTCCTTGATTGGTTCTGTCATAAATCCTGTGAAGTCGTGCACAACATCTAGACGCAGTTTTCTCCAGCAGGAATTTATTATTTCAGGCTTGATGGCTTTCACGGCTTTTTCTGTAACAACGATGGCATCTTCAATGATGTAATCCTTCCAGACTTTGATGATATTTTCTCTATTGGGTTTCTCTCTATCAAGCTTCTCTCCCTTGGGTTTCTCTTCCGTGGCATTGGCAGTACTTCATAGAGTACTGTGTATAATAAGCCTTAAAGGACCTTATGATGCCCTGATCTAGGGGTCGAATTATATGTTACGTTTGGAAGCAAGTAGACCACTTTGATGTCTTCAGTGTTAACTCATGAGGATGGCCAGGGGCATTGTCTAATATCAAAAGAACTTCAAAAAACCTTACTGGCAAGGTACTTCCTGACTTTAGGGACAAAACAGTCATTGAACCAATCCAAAAAAAGGGTTCTCCTTGTCCAGGCTTTCTTGTTGTACAACCAGAAGGCTGGCAGCTGGTGTTTATCTTTTCCCTTCAAGGCTCAGAGATTAGCAGCTTTATAGACAAGGGCAGCTCTGATCATAAATCTGGCTGCACTGGGACAAAACAGTAGAGGTGGTTTATCCCTTCTTGCCTTATATACTGGTTCTTGCTTCTCTTCCTTACTGGTAAATGTCCTCTGTGGTATTTTTTTTTTTTTTTTTTTGAGACAGAGTCTCACTTTGTTGCCCGGGCTAGAGTGAGTGCTGTGGCGTCAGCCTAGCTCACAGCAACCTCACACTCCTGGGCTCAAGCGATCCTACTGCCTCAGCCTCCCAAGTCGCTGGGACTACAGGCATGCGCCACCATGCCTGGCTAATTTTTTCTATATATTTTTAGCTGTCCAATTAATTTCTTTCTATTTTTGGTAGAGACAGGGTCTTGCTCTTGCTCAGGCTGGTTTCGAACTCCTGAGCTCAAACAATCCTCCCGCCTTGGCCTCCCAGAGAGCTAGGATTACAGGCATGAGCCACCGCGCCCAGCCCTTTGTGGTATTTTTGTTTTCCAAAATAGGGCACTTTTGTCTGCATTAAAAACCTGTTCAGGCAGGTATGCCTTCTCCTCAGTGATTTTCTTAATAGTGCCTGAGAACTCATCTGTTGCCTCTTGGTTGGCAAAGGCTGCTTTTCCTGTTATACTTGACATTTTTAAAGCCAAACCTCTTTGTAAAATCATCAAACCATCCTTTGCTGGCATTAAATCCTCCCGCTTTAGATCCTTCACCTTCCTTTTGCTTTAAGTTGTTATATAATGACTTCACTTTTTATTGAATCGTGTTAGAGTCTATAGGTAGCCTTTCTGATTACAATCCTGCACCTACATAAAAGCCGTGTTTTCAATATGAGATAAAAAGAGGTATTTCACCAAAAGTGCAAAGTTTTCATGCCTGCTGGAGTAGCTACAGCGACAGCTTCATGAATTTTTTTATTTTTTTCCAACAGTCCTTGTGCTGAATTCATTTATCTTGAAATGGTGGGCAACTGCAGCTGCAGACCTCAATGTATAGTGTAGATCAAGCCATTCATCTTTTTCTTGTAATGTCTCGACTTTTCCCTGCTTCTTGGAAGCATTTCCAGCATCACTAGTGGCATTCTGTTTGCATTTCCTGGTATTATTCAGGGTTTATGGTATTGCACTAAACACAATGAAAAATACTCGAGAACTGCAAGAGATCACTTTTTACTGCAATATGCAATTTATTGGAGAGAAGAACTGCTCACAAGGAGATAATTAGCATCACATGGCATTTTAAGCAGATACTTGCAGCACTTGAGCTCACAGCATAGCAACAGGAGATGGCTATGAACTTATTACAGTAATGCCATATATACTACAATTAATTTTATGCAGCTATGGTTTAACACATTAACTGCCATGTGAGTTGTATTTAACTCACACTAGTTTTGAGTCCGGGGCCTAATGAAGCATAGTTAGCTCACATGTCTCTTCACCTTGGGAGCTGTGAGATCTGTTTTTCAATTTGCAAAAACACCGTGGCCCCAAGGAAAAGTTTTTTTTCTAGTGTGGCAGTCAATGTGTTAACATTGACTCTTTACACTGGTTTACATTTCTCTCAACTGTGAATGGAGCCATGTAAGGTCTGTAGGTGTTTGTGTGCATAAGTTTTGATAAATTTTAACTTCTTATAATAAATTTGTGTATATTTTATGGTAATAAATGATAAAATTGACTGGTATCTATGTAAATTTTATGCATTAATGACTTACCTAACTTAAGTTTTTCAATATTTCTAGGCTACATGGTTCATTTGCAAATTTTTTTCAAATTTTTTCAAATTGCTGAAAAATTTTCCAGTATATTTATTGAAAAAATTCTGTGCATAAGTGGACCCACACAGTTCAAACATGTGTTATTCAAGGGTCAACTGTATTTGTTTTCTGTATGATGGTTTTAGCATTTTTGGAAGATATTCTTAAGAGAGTAATAATTTAAAAATATACTTCGCCTGTTTGCACTTGTTCCAAAAATTTGACATCCGTAATTAATCACAATTCTAAAGAATTCTTTATATCCATTTCTAGCTTTACTATGAACTCCTACTTTTCTACTCTCTGTGAATTATGAATGATAAGGATAAAACTTGCTACTGTAGCAAGTCTGGGGGGAAATGTTATATAAGAAGTAATTACCAAGAGCTGTTTATGGGTTTGTTGCTTTCTTCTATAGGAGAATCTATTTCATATATTTGCTGCAACCCATTATCTTTAACTTTTCTAAATATAGAACAATATATTCCATTAATTTTGCATACTTCTGTTTTGGCTACATTGGGTTCTTAATAAGCCATCACCATCTTGCTTATCAAAAGCACCATCTATTTGGGTGCATGAAGAAATGATATCGGGGAGCTAGTTTTCTTTTGCTGCACTCATGACGTATATAACCCACTTTAAGCTTTGAATTTCTTCTCTACTTGTTTCAAATCAGCAAGGGTCCTTCAGAGGAAATTTTGGGAATATCAGAAGATGGCAGGAATTACTAAGCAGCACTAAAAATGAAACCTGGTGTAATTGTGTTGAGAGAGGAGTCATTGGATGTGCCATACCTGGTTTCTGCCAGCCAGCCTGGGAAAGCAACTACAGCACATGTGCATGAGGTCTTGGACTCCAGGCTCCCAAGGGTGGGCCTCACACCTTCACCCCTCTCCCCACTCCCAAGCAGGGCATGTTGTTTAAATAGAGCACAGGTGGGCTTCCCTGGGTGTGCTGTGGGTGTGTGCCCGTGAGTCAGTGTTAGAGCACCAGTGTCACAGAGTGGAGTGAGGACAGGAAGAAGTATAAGAGAGGGGTCCAGACACCTCCGTGTGCCGGACCAAGTCAGATCCTGGTTGTGTGACTTGGCTTCCTTATCTTTCAGTGAGGCCTCTTGCACCTTGCATGTTCTGAGATCTCATGTTTCATTCTCAGCCCACTGAGGCCATAGAATTCCAGACTATGTTCTGAAGGACCAACTTTGTGTTTTATTATGTAGCCCAGACGGAGCCACTGGGGGAGACTTTTTCTTTTTTTGGAGATAGATAGGAAATGGAATTCCAGATGACTGGCAGTTTGTTAACTGCAGCTAAGTGGGCTTAATTTGACTGAAGCTTATTTGCAGACATTTTAGGAAATAAATCTGGGAAACCATTTGTGATTCTTTGCAGTCGACTTTGAGAAAGAAAGTGGCTATATTTTAGATTTATTTCATTCTCTTTTATTGTAAAAGTAATACCTGCTTGTTTTAAAAAAGGCAGAAAACATAAAGACACAAAATAACAGTTCCCTGTAATCCTACCACCTAAACCCTACTACTGGTTTCTTTTTGGTGTATTATCTCCCAGGTTTGTTTCTGATGTGTACATGGATAGATGGATGGATAGATAGGTAGATAAAAAAAGTGTTAAAATGAAAATTAAATTATGGTAATTGTCCTTTTTTAAATCATGAAACAATATATAACAAGAAAAATTTTCCATATCCATTAATTTAGATGTACATCTTTGTTTGTAATGTCTGGGTAGTATTTCATAGGTTTGGTGAACCATTAATCTGTAAAACTTATCTTCTATTAATGGGCATTTAGATTGTTTCAATTTTTTTCTCTTACAAACGGTACAGAAAATATCCTTATCCATATACATCTGTTGAATGGTCTTATTATTCCATGAGTATAAAGTTCTGGAAGGGAATTTAAGTATATTCAAGTATGAGGCTTTTATATACAAGCCAGAACTGGTTCTTACCATTCCCTTTAATCCTTGCCCATTTGACGGGTAGAAAAAAATGTTAACTTTTAAAATTATCAATGAGCTTGAGCAGTTTTTCATACATTTCTTGGATTTTTTTAGTTATTTTTATGTGAATTACCTGTCTATAACCTCTGTCTACTGTTGTATTGAATATTTATGTTTATTTTATTGATTTGTAAGAGCTACTCATATATTATGAAAATTGACCAGTATTTCTCATGTATGTTAACAATAGTTTTTTCCTTACTCATTTTTTCACTGTTATTTGTGTGGGTTTTTTTAACCAAAAATATTAAATATTTATATTGTCAGTCCTATCCATTATTTAAATCATTTCTGGCATTAGTGGTTTCTTCACAGCAAAAAAGGCCATCTCACACAAAGATTATATATTATGTAATAGTCATCTTAATTTTCTACTACTTTTATGATTTTTAAATTATATTTCATGTACATTTCACTCTATCTAGGGTTTATCGTAGAGTAACATAGGAGACTAATTTTATTTTTTCCAAAATGTTCATCTTATCATTTCAATACAATTTATTATGTGGTTGATCATTTTCTTGGTTTATTCAAGTCTTAATTTTTGCCAGACAGGTGATGATTGAAAGGAAACAACATTTAAATTTACTTTTGACAATGTTAATAAACTAAAGCTATTTTGTTTTAATAGATGTCTCATTAGAGCATCAACAAGGCAAAAATTCCAGAAAGGAACGTTCACTCAATTCTGTGTCATCTGAAGATAATTGGAAAGACTACTCCTTAGATGAAATTGAGAGGACTTTTTGCCAGGAGGTAAGAATGTTTTCCCAAAGCCACAGCTATCTAGAGTACAAACATAGCAAAGTAGACAACTGTAAAAAACTAAGAACTAGACGTTATTTCTAAAATTTGTTTTGATCCTGCCTACATGTCCTCAAGCCCTGAAACCTATTCCATCTCCTAAAAGCAGCAATAGTAATACTACTGCTAATAGTAATGGCGATGAGAAACTAATTTTTAAGTACATCCTTTGTGCTACTCATGTACTAACTCTAATAAGAACCATGTAAGACTTATATAAAGAAATGATATAACTTTATTGAGTGACATAAAGGACAACTTGAATAAATGGAGAGGTCTTTTCTAATTCTTGGATTGGAAGATTTAGTATTAATGCCTTCTCTCACTGTATCTGGATATATATTTTTTTCTTTTGAAAAATTGTAATAGAGGACTTATTCTGTCGCATATAAAATATTTTATAAAGGTTTAAAAATTAAGACAATACATCGCTGGCCCAGCAATGGACATTCAAATTGATTTAAAAGGCTAGTTGGATGATGAACCAATCTTTATATGTGAATTTAACCTATGATATGAGACATTTCAATAAAATGTAATAGGAGCAGGGAGTGGATTATTCGGTAATTATTGAAATAATTCACTAGCCAGCTATTTTGGGAAAAGTAAGCTTGTAACCTTCTATTCTTCACCAAAAATAAATTCTATATGCATCAACTATTTAAATTTAAAAATAAACAATATGAGTAAAAAAATTTTAACCTTGAAATTTAGAATCTCTTTTAACTGTGAAGTAAAGCCCGAAAGCCATAAAGAAAAAGGCTGATAAATTTTGCTACATGAAAATGAAAAAGGTTTTATACAGCAAAACTTTGTAGAAACATGATCAGCTTGGCAAAATATGTGCAACATAAATGACAGTTAAATAATAACTCTTCCTAACATACATAGAACTTTTACAAATTATTAATATAAAATTTTCAATGAGGAAAAACTAGCAAGGCCAGTATTGGTATGGGTTTAGGGAAGTGAGCACTTTAATGTCTGTTGGTAAATTGGTAACACTTGTTTTCTCTTGTTGTTGTTAATGACTTTGTTTTTTTCATAAAATCATGATCATTACAAAGTCAATGAACATACAACAAATGTAAGCAATTCTGAAAAGTAAAAAGAAGAAAGTAATAAATTATTCACAGTCCACCACCCAGAAATAATCAAAGGCAACATTTGGTGAACATAATTCTAGACCTCTCTTCATCCATATATAGAAGGATGGCTGCATAGGGGTGGGTGGGTAGGTGGGCAAGTGGATACATAGATAGAAATAATTTTATAAGAAGAGGATCATGTTCCTTTTAGAAAATAAAACATATTTAGCACTTGTAGTCCCAGCTACTTGGGAGGCTAAGGCAGAAGGATCACTTGAGTCCAGGAGTTTGAGGCTGCAGGGAGCTATGATTGTGCCACTATAGTCCAGCCTGGGCAACATAGTGAGACTCATCTCTTAAAAACAAATAAGCAAACAAATAAATCATATTTAATTTAAATTTCCTCAAATTTACCAGATGAAAGGTAATGTCGTGATCACCATCATCTGATCACCGTTGTAAGTAAGCCTTTTATGGGGGCTTCCTCGGTGCCAGGCAGTGTTCTAAGTGTTTTCTAGGTTTTCTGGCTAGTCTTCACAGCAACTCCAGGAGTTAGGCACTACTGTTATCCCAGTTTTAAGTTGAGGAAACTGAGGCATGAAGGGTTAAATGACTTGCCAGTAAGTACTGGAGCCAGGTTTAAACAAGCTCAAGCAGTGTAGCTTTATCGTCCTGCTCTTAACCAATACTGGCCTCAAGTGAAACCAGAGACATTTTTGAACTTCGGATGAATATTTCTTTCCTACAAGACATATTAGGTAACCAAGAGGACCTTAGATAAGAAAAGAGATTTAAAAAGCCATTAGGAGCTGGAGAACTTACAATGTTTTTGAAGGATGTTTCAATTACAGACTGTATGGGCCGGCTTTCTGCTAGGAACTGGGAAGTGACGGGCACTTGTGTGTTTCTCCCTACCCTTCCCTCCTACCTCTCAATTTTTGTTGTTTATAGTTTGTCCTTACTCAAGTTTATAGTATTTATATTTTGTTCAGTCACCATAATTCCCCATGTTGTTTTGACTCTGTTTTATATTTACACGAATTTAATGTGCATCACTTATAGCTCAACGCTTACCCCAGTTTATCCCTCTCAGAGTTCTTTATTTTGATGTGTTTTTTCGTTGGCTGGATTTCACTGTCAAATAATTTCCTTAAGAAAGGCTCATGGGTGCTTTTCCCTTTGTTTTTTTCATTTTTGAGACTATGTGCCTTTTGATGCTGTGCTTGCACAACAGCTTGGCTCGGTATAATTCTTCCATTGTACTTTCTTTTCCTCATAATGCAGTAAATATTTTTCCATTGTCTTCCGGCACCGCACGATGCTGTGGAGAAACCTGGGTCAACCAGATTGTTTTCTCCTTGTAGGTGATTTCCTTTTTCTGCTTGGATGCCTAAAGTATTTTTGCTTGATCCTTGAAATTAAGAAAGAAAAACTAAGCTATGTCTTGGCATGGAACATTTTGACAAAGTTTCCTGGAACACAGTGTGTTCTTTTGACATACAGATTCATTCTTCCTTGGTTTCAGGAAAATTTCCTGTGTCGTATCTAAAATCATCTCCCCTGTCCCTCTCTCTTCCTCCCTCCACCCTTCAATGATATTCCCAGTTATCCTTATATTGGATCATTTCTGTTTATCCTTGATAGCTGTCATCTTCTCTCAAGTTGCTTTAGTCCTTTCCTTCTTTCCTCTGCCTTCATTCTTTCAAGCCACTCCTTTAATGCTAATTTAAATTTCATTTTTGTCTCTTATTCTTGCTATTTCTAACTCATTAGTTCCTGTAGTTGTTATTTTCATTTTCTATTTTCTTAGCTTTGAAACATCCCTTCTCGTCTCTTTCATTGTTTTATCATCTTCAAGATTTTCTTTTCATTAATTAATTTTCTTATTTAGTTCCTTTTTATGGCATGAAATTCTTGCAGGGAATGTATTTATTTATTTTTTATGTTACATTTTCTTACAGACCGGGTTCTTTGTCTTTTGCCTGATGTTGCTTTCTTTCTGTTTGCATAACTGCAAAGCCATTTATTTCTAGCCTCTTCTTGCTCAGGATGAGATTCACACACACATATTGTGGATGTAGCTGTATTATCATTTTCATTGTGGTGCAGTTTTCTGTTATGTAACTAGTACACAAGTTATACTTTCTCCCATGGATGGACATTTGGACTGCATCCTGTTTGTGCTAATCCAAACAATGCCACCATAAATGGCTGTAGACATAGCTTCTGGTGCACAGGTGCCAGGGTTTGCAGCTAGGAGTGAGAAATACACCCAGGAGTAGAATTGTTTGCTAGATTGTTGAAAACATGCCCCTCAGATTTAACTGGCAGCATCAGATTATTTTCCACAATATCCGTTTATACTCCCACCAGAAGCATATGAGAATTCCTGTTGTTCCACATGCTCACCAACACTTGACATTGTCGGGCTTTTACATACTTGCCTGTCAGATGCAGATGAAATGGTATCTCAGCTATGATTTTAATGTTCATTTCCCTGATTACTAATGTGTTGAACAGCTTTTTATATCTTGCGACTTTTGTTTAGAAGATTTTTGGTATAAATATATCCACTTTTAACAAATATTTATTGAGTGCCTACTGCATGCCAATATTGTGGCTTTATTGTAGATATTATAATTATTAGTGAACAAAACAGACACAATCTTTGCTGTCATAGAGATCACATGACCTTACATCAGGGAGAGAAATGTTAAATGAATAAACATTCATAAATAATAATTTTTTTATTCATATGACAGAAAAGGCCAAAATGTTAGGTGAGAGAATAACAACAGGCACTTTATTTAGATTTGGGATCAGGGAAATGTTTACAAAAACTCAATGCATAAAGATGATAAGGATGGAAAACGGGTGTACCCTTTGCTGGTCCCTCAATAATGTAATGGCATACTATATATCATTTGAAAGAATCATATAGATACATGCTAGTGCTTACAGAAAAAATTTCATAACATACTGTTAAATGGAGAAAGCACTTGTCAAACCTGAAAATGTAATATGATTCCATTCTTGTAAAATTAGAATATATGTTTATATGATCATGTTGAGGGTTTTGGAACACTATATACAAAATTGTGGATGGTGAGACTTCCATGTATTTTTATTTCCTTTTTTATACTTTGCTGAATTGCTTGCATTTTTTTAAACAATGGCTTGTACTTTCTTTATAAGCAGTAACAATGAACATTTCTAAAAAGATGTCTGTCACAAAGATAGTATTTCTGTTCATTCCTTGCTCTTTTTCTAAAAACTCTTGATCATGTCAGAACCGCGCTCCTGAAAAAAAATGCTTGAGACCAAATGTCATTAAGATATTAAAAATGGGCTTCATTAGTCCAATAAATACACTGAGACCCTCCTCCACACCAGGCTCTTGCTTCAGTTTTCCCCCAGGCAGTGTGTCAAATGCAACTCACTTCCTGAAAGAGAAATGGGCAAATTTAGCCACATTTTGGGTTAATTTTATGTAACTTCTTAAGAAGCTTAGGTCCTTTTTAAGAAATGTAGATCTCATAATATTTTTAAAGATTTCCCCTTTGGAGTTCCAATATTCCTGTGCACGCTAAGGAAGATTTAATGAATCTGCTTCTTATTCCTTTAGTGGATGGAGACTCTTGTACATATATTTACATGTTCCAGCAGCTTTTTAAGAAAGTCACTTTTTATACCAAGTTGGTAGTTCTTTTGCTTATCTTCTTATCCCAGTTAGCAGGAAAAATTGAATTTAGACAAGTATGAGGGTTGAAAATATTGGGGAATATTGTTACTACTCAATAATAAACAGCAGGAAAACCTTTGTGAATAAAAACAATCTTCACAGTCTTTTTATAAGTCATATAAAAATCAGTGGTTAACCTATATTATTGCATTTTAGAAGTCCCATAAGCAAAGCTCATTCATCCCGGTTCTTTGTAATTTGCCATTTAAAAAAGAATGATTAAAGAAATGTCCAGTATGTACTATGTTTATGCAATCCTTATATTAATTATTTTCCTTACTGTAAAAACTACTACTATTTTTAAAAAATGTTACCAGTTTTTTTGTTTGATTGGCCTGACTTAATCAGGAAAATCATAGTGTGGGCTCACAGTAGGGAATGGTTGAAAGTTTATTAAGAAAGATGTATCAAACTGGCAGATCCAGCAAGTATTTTTAGCTCTGAAATTTGAGGTGGAGCTATTATATGTGCTGTTTTTCCCTGAGAAACTTGAATGCCTTGTCAATTGAGTAGCTGTGACTGGGAATACTGTTTTGTAGTGAGCTCATCAATTAAACATTTGAAGTTCAGTACATGCCATAGTAACCTTTTTGATCAGTTTTTGGAGCGGAAAATGTGAAGAAGTTTTGGTAAAAATAAAATGATTGAATAGCTCCATGAAGTTGATTTTCATGAATGTCACACTCTAATTTTAATTTATTGCAGTTTTGGAACTCCTATGACAAGATCGAAAAGGCTCTCGGTGCAGGGGACCCATCTAAAAGTGGTTATGTGTCTTTTAATTACCTAAAGATTGTCTTTGACACCTTTGTATACCAATTACCAAGAAGAGTTTTTATCCAGTTAATGAAAAGGTAAGAGTCCCATTGTTTCCTTGACATTTTTTCCCCTAAACGTCAACTGTGAGAATAAGGAACAGCTTCATTTATTTTTTATTAATGTTTTAGACTTTTTATTATTGAAAATTTCAAACATATACAAACATAAAGAGAATAATATAATGAATCCACTAACATACCCACTACCCTGCTTCAATAAGCAGGGCTAGTCAATGTCATCTGTTTCCCTGCTTATTTTCCTTAATCCTGGATATTTTTTAAACAAATACAAGACATCGTATTTCCCCATATCTCTCTAAAAGATAACTCTTTTTAAAAACAAGATGAAAATTTTTTTTACATTTAATAGAATTATCAATAATATTAATAAATATCCTGTCAAGGTTCAAATTTAACTGCTTGTCTCACGTTTTCTTTATAATTTATTTAAATCAGAATCCAAATTAAGTCAGTACACTGCAATTGGTTAATTGCCACAATTTTTTTTAAATCTATAGGCTTCATTTCTTAATTTTAAAAGTAATCTAGATTGTTACGTGGGCTTCCTTACAATCTAGAGTTGGCTGATTGCAACCTGCAGTGACATTTAACATGTTTCCCTGTCTCCCTCCCCCAACTCCCTACCCTAAATTCATAGTTATGTATATAGGCCTCTGTTCACGGTTTTTTTGGCAAGAACACTTCATAGGTGGTGGCAAACATATACTGACAGGTATTCTCTCTTTTATGATCTTAGCAACCTTTGTTGATCATACCTAGATTCATTAATTCACTAGAGAGTGTAAAGTGGTGATACTCTTTGTCTATCATTTCTTCTTTCTATTAGTTGGAGCACTTCCATAATGAAAACAGCCCCCTCCTATTTGGTACCAGTGAGGCACCATTAGTGTAAGAAAGACAGGATATCCTTGATTCTTTCCCTTCATTTTCTGCTTTCCAAAATAATGATCTAGTTCCCTAGCATCCTCCAAAAGTGGTCAGTGAGTGTTTTTTTCTAATTATTTTTCTTAATAATTATTATGAACTCATGAATTTAAACATATTTTATGTGTCTCAGTTCATTACAGTTATTATTCTTATTGATGCTCAGTTTCTTCCATCTGGGCCAGTAGAAGCCTTTTCGTGTTGGCTCCTGAGTCCTGTTGACATGGCCCTAATAGTCTTGGATAGCTTTCTTGCTTTCTGTTGTGACAGAACGCTCCAGGCTCGTCTTGTACATCTCCTGCCCAGACCTGGCATCAGCCATTTCTCCAGGGATCCCTGGTTCCTTTCAGGTGGAAATGGTATATATAGATCAAAATCTGGGTAAGGAATACCCTCTTTAATCTACCTGGTTTTCTATCCAGGCGAGACAGAGAGCCTTTTCTCAGGGGAAGTAGAGTGGAAGCTAACAGAAATATTATCCTGTAAAAGTCTGGGTAATTGGTGGATGCCTTGGGGGTTCCTAGAAAGGAGAGACATGAGAGAAGGGGAAGGAAAACTCAGCATGAAGCTGTAGCAGCTGCATCCGCTCCCCACAGCACTGCACTTTCCTCGACAGTGCCCTGTGGATCCAGAGGGAATCACTGTACTAACATCGTGGCTTTTATGGTGAAAAGCAAAATTTGGCTCTCGGAGTAAATATTTCCATGGTTTAGAAAACAACTCTATTGTCCTTCTTATATATGGTGAAAGTTTTCAGGAATTACTCGGTTGTTCAGGAGTATGTCGTTTAATCTGCATGTATTTGTGAATTTTCCAAAATTCCTTCTGTTACTGATTTCTACTTTCATTCCATTGTGGCCAGAAAAGGTACTTGATATGATTTCAATCTTCTTAAATTTTTCAAGACTTGTCTATAGCCTTACATATGATCTGTCCTGGAGAATGTTCTGTGTGTTCCTGAGAAGAACGTGTATTCTATTGCTTTTGAACGGAATGTTGTTTATGTCTGTTACACCCATTTGGTCTTAAAGTATTGTTCAAGTTCAGTGTTTCCTTATTAACTTTATGCCTAGATGGTCTGTCCATTATTGAAAGTGGGGTATTGAAGTCTCTTACTATTATTGTATTATAATCTATCTCTTCCTTCAGATCCTTTCATATTTGCTTCATGTATTTAGGACTCCAATGTTGGGTGCATATATATTTACAATTGTTCTCCCCTTTTAATGAGTTGACCCCTTTATCACTATATAATATTCTTCCTTGTTTCTTTCTACATTTTTTGATGTAAAATCTATTTTATCTGGTATAAGTGATATATATAGCTATCCCTGCTCTCTTTTGGTTTCTGTTTGTGTGGAATGTCTTTATCTATCCCTTCACTTTCAGTCTATGTGTCCTTAAAAGGGAGGTGAGTCTCTTGTAGGTAGAACATAATTGGGTCATTTTTTAAAATCCATTCAGTTACTCTATGTCTTTTTATTGGAGAATTTAATCTGTTTACATTTAAGGTAATTATTGATAGCTGAGGACTGACTGACTACTGCCATTTTGTTAATTGTTTTATGTGTACTTTGTTTCTTTCCTCCTCTCTTGCTGTCTTCCTTTGTAGTTTGATGATTTTCTGTAGCGGTGTACTTTGAGGGCTTTCCATTTTTGTTTTGTGCGTCTACTATAGATTTTTGCTTTGTGGTTATGATGAGGCCTACATAGAACATTTTATGCTTAGAGCAATCTATTTCATATGGATAACAACTGAACTTTGATTGCGTACAACACCTCTACATTGCTGTTACCCACCCCCAACATTTTAGGTTTTTGATGTCAGAATTTGCATCATTTTGTAATGTGTATTCCTTGAAAATTCAGTTTAGCTATAGTTGTTATTAATAGTTCTGTCTTTAATTCTCATACTAAGGATAAAATTACTTTACACATCATCATTACAGTCTTAGAGTATTCTGGACTCTGCATTACTTATGCCATTGAGTTTTGTGCTTTGTAACTTTTATGTTATTAATTAGTGGCCTTTTGTTTTGGCCTAAAGAACTCTCATTAGCAATTCCTGTAGGGCAGACCTGGCAGTGATGAAATCTCTTAGCTTTTGTTTGTATGGGAAACTTTTTATTTCTCCCTCATTTCAGAAAGACAGATTTGCTGGGTAAAGTATTATTGGTTGCAAGCTTTTTTCTTCAGCACTTTGAATATATCATCCCATTCTCTCCTGACTTGCAGTGTTTATGCTGAGAACTCTTCTGATAGTCATATTGCTACCCCTTTGTATGTGATATGTTTCTCATCTCTTGTCGCTCTCAGAATTTTTCTTTGTGTTTAATTTTTTTTTGGTTAGTTTTTTTTAATTTTTATTTTATTTTTTGTTTTTATTTTTACTTCAGAATATTACGGGGGTACAAATGTTTAGTTTACATATATTACCTTTGCCCCACCTGAGTCAGAGCTACTAGCATGTCCATCCCCGAGATGGTGCACACCACACCCATCAGGAGTGAATATCCCCACCCCCACCCCCACTTGCCCAACACCAAATGAATGTTACTACCATATGTGAGCGTAAGCGTTGATCAAATAATACCAATTTGATAATGAGTACCTGTGGTGCTTGTTTTTCCATTCTTGTGATACTTCAATTAGTAGAATGGGCAAATGTGTTTAATTTTTGACAGTTTGATTATTATGTATCTTGGTGAACTCCTCTTGGATTGAATTTGATTGGAGACCTCTGTGCTTCCTATACCTGGATGTTGGCATCTTTCTCCAGATTAGGGACGTTTGCAGCCATTATTTCTTTAAATATGCTTTCTGACTATTTTTTTACTTCTTCTCCTTCTCGAATTCCTATTGTGTGGTAGGTTAGGTTTCTTGGTGGTGTTACGTAATTCCTGTAGGCTTGCTTTATTCTTTTTCATTCTTTTTTCTTTTTGCCCCTCCAATTGGATAATTTCAAATGTTCTTTCAGCTCATTTCTTCCTTCAGTTTGATCAAAGCCTGCCGTTGAAGCTTTCTGTTGCATTTTCAGTTCAGTAATTGTATTCATCATCTCTAGGATTTCTGTTTTTTAAATTGTTTCTATTTCTTTGTTAAACTTTTCATTTTGCTCATGTGTTTTCAAATTTTGTTTAAATTTTTATTTGTATATTCATGTAGTTCACTGAACTTTTTAAAGAGGATCATTCTGAATTCTTTGTCTATCATTTCATGGATCCTCCTGTTCTTTAGGGTCCATTTTTGGAGTTTTGTTAGCTTATTTTTGTGGTGTCATAATTTCCTGAGTCTTTGTTATCCTTGTATCCTTGTGTTGGTATTTTTGCATTCAAGATAACAGCCATTTTTTCCAGCTTTTACAGGTATTCTTTGGCAAGAATGGGCATTCACTATTTAGTCTA
Source organism: Avahi laniger (assembly GCA_963575035.1). Classification (NCBI taxonomy): domain Eukaryota; kingdom Metazoa; phylum Chordata; class Mammalia; order Primates; family Indriidae; genus Avahi; species Avahi laniger. Next base: position 80,211 of record CAUYSK010023564.1, on the reverse strand, counting down.
GCTGATAATGATTGTGGGCAATCAGAGATTACTTTCAGGTTTTCTACATGGCTGGGCTACTGCCTTTGCTCTGAGTTTGGTTAGAGCAGCTGGCTGGGCTTTGCAATTAGACTGAGCTGCTGCATGGGCCCTCCAATTAACTCAGATTGGGCCAGCCCACAAGGTGGATTACCTGGCCAAGTGGGCATGGCTGTTTGAGTTCCGCAGTTGGACAGAGATGTAGGAGGGGGTGTCTCAAGATTAGGTGGAGTTGGTGATGGGGTTGGACAGGACCTACTGCTTTGCTCAGTAGAAAGGCAGAGTTGAGGTTTGCTTCCCTGCCTTGAAGTGGGCTTTAAGGCTGGGCTGAACACTGTTTAAACTCCTGGATATGGCAGATCTAGTCCCTACTCTTTGCCAAAATTCCCTGCGGTGGTCATTTTCCTCCCTGGGCAAAGCCCCAGGATAGGGTCCAAGGCTGGTACTAGAGGCTAGCCATCTAGGGATTCAAACAGGATACAACTTCTCTCCACTTCTGGGACTGATGAACTCAACTTTGTAGATGGGCTATACTGTTAGGTGGTACCTCTGATCGGGCACTGCCATTGACAGGTACATAGGGCTAACCCTAAGATCTGTGTGCTGGTAGCTGTGGTCTCCACCTCCTTGCTTTGCTTCTAACTAACCCCACATGGTCTAGCCATGATGTTTTCCTTTGTGTTCCCTTTGAGGTCAGATGGGAGAGAACTTACTGGGAAGTGTCTTGGAATGCTATGGGAGCTGGTTCTCTTTTCCTTCTGTAGAAACTGTGGTCCTTGGGGAATCTTCTCTGTGTGGCATTGTGCCAAGTTGGGGAGTGGGCAATGCAGTCAAAGTGATACTGTTTCTTTTCCACTTTCCATGTGGTTTTTGTTTCATTTTGTGGATTGCACAGGTGACTCAGGCTTATTTCCAATCATGGGGATTTTGGCCGAGGTGTTCTTGTCTGTGGATAGTTACTTGTTGAACTTTCCGTAGGGTGGGGGAATGGTGTAGTGAAGCTAGTACCTCCTATTCTGCCATCTTGCTACATTACCTTTTGCTTTTGTGAATTGTTATAAGGGTTGCCAAATTGTTCTGTCAGAAGAGTAGCAATTTACATTGCTATCAATGTTGTGTGAGTGTTCTAGTTTTATATTCTTTCCGGCATTGAATATTAAATTATTTTAAAATATTGATAACTTATGAGGTATAAAGTGGTGCCTTGTTATTGTTTTATTAGTAATTTCTGTTTCTTGGGAAGATACTGAGGCTTGACGTTTCCATGTCCCTGTGCACTGTGTCTCCTCTAATGTGAATTCTCTTCATGTCCTAATTGGTTAATGGCCCCATTGATAGTTTTTTAAGTTAATTTTTATCACTTGTTTAATAATTTTTCAATAATTAGGTAATTATCAAAAGGTAACCCTTTTCTGTCATAAGTGCCGCAGCTATTTTTCTCAGCTTGCTATCTCCCTTTCATTTACATGCTGCCTCATTGTTTCAAAGTTTACATTTTAATATAATCAAATACATTAATCTTCTTTTGGAACATCATCTGTTGCTTAAAATCTATAAATTCATCATTCTTACTCAGGCTTGATAAAAACTCGATTCTACTCTGCTTGTTTTTCTTATTCTTTAAAACAAAATAAAATACTTTAATCCATCTTAATATAAGGTGCTGAGTACCCAAATTAAATTTTTTTCAGATAGATAATCTATTTTTCCCACCACCATTTATTAAATAATGCTTTCTTCCTCCATTGTTTTTAATCTCTGCTTTGCCATATATTAAATTCTTATCCATAATTTGGTCCACTGTGTGTTTTCTATTCTGTTCTAGCAATAGATTTCTACTGTACATGGACATTTCTATATAATGTTCTATCTACAGTGGTCCATTCATTTACCTTTTTATTTTCTGTTATTCTTTTTAGAGAGAACATTGGGGTTCCTCATATTGTCACAGTTATTTGTTTTTAACCTACTTCTTGAATTTAGATAGTGATTGTCAAGGACTTAGGACTTAGTTATGTTATCTCCTAAGAAGAGAGAATCTGCTGAATTCTACCATGAAAACACTGGTCTAAGAAAAATGAGTTAGAGGTGGGGATTAGTGTCCTGCAGTGAGTGGCACTGGGAGTTGCCCTGGCCCACTGGGTAGTGTCCCGACGTTCCTCTTTCTTTTGCTTTCCTCTCATGCCCCCACAAGAAAGCGGTAGAGGCAGAACACCTGGGTTTATTGGGGGAGAATTAACTCTTCTCTACCTCTGCACTCAGAACATCACAAGAAACCATAATTCATCTTCTAAGTTTAGGTTAATGTTCTTGTTAATTTACCAGGATGATTTCATGTTTGGATTGGGCAAATTTTGTATGACTGTTGTATTTAAAAAATGATTTCAGTCCACTAAAAAACCTGTACATGAATATTCATAGCAGCTCTATTCATAATCACCTCAAACAGGAAACAAGCCAAATGTAACTCAGCAGGTGAACAGTAAACAAACTGGTGTACACATACAATGGAATATTTTTCATCAATAAAAAGGAATGAACCATTGACGTGTAAAACATGGGTAAATCCCAAAGACATGCTAAATGAAAGAAAGCAGTCTCAGAGGTTGCTCCTGTAGGATTGTATTTGTATGGCATTTTGGAAAAGGCGGGAAGACATCAGTGGATTGCTGGGGCTGAGAGTCAGGGGAGGCTGTGCCTCCATAGGGCAGCATTTTGCAGGTGATGGGACTGTTCTGAATCCCGCGTGTAGGCATCTACACGAATCTATAAATATGTTAAAACTCATAGAACTGTACACCAAAAAAAAAGTCAAGTTTATTACCTTTTAATTTAAGAAATAAAAGTTTAAAACACATGCTATTATTTTTTCTAAAGGCAAACAATACAAGAAAAAGAATAAAGAAGTAAAATAAAATCTCACAGCTAACAAAATGATTTGAGAAATTATTTTTACATCCAATTTAAGAATGGATAGTTACAAAAAACCAGGTATCTTTTTGAGTTTGTTATTTTCTAAAAATACTCAATGTCTAGGGCTTAAATTAAAAAACTAACAGTTTGATAATAAGGCATAAAATCTTGATCCAAATAATATTTCAGAAACTTTAAAAGCTGTGTGTATTTTAATGACATGATAGGCTTTAATTGAAGAGCTAACTTGACCTTTATTACTAATATGCTGTGCTTTCTTTTTTATTATTATTTTTATAGATTTAGGGGTACAGGTGTAGTTTTGTTACATGGATATATTGTATAGCGGTGAAGGCTGGGCTTTTTGTGTGGCCACACCTAAATAGTGTACATTATACCCATTAGGTAGTTTCTCATCCAACACCCTCTCTGATCCACCTACCAACACCCTCTCTGATCCACCTACCTTCCCATAGTGCTGTGCTTTTCAGTGTTGCTTAGCCTTTTATATAGTAACAAAATAGATCTATTAAAAATAAAACCAGGGCCAAGTATGGTGGCTCACACCTGTAGTCCCAGCACTTTGGGAGGCCGAGGCAGGAGATTCACTTGAGGCCAGGAGTTGGAGACCAGCCTGGGCAACATGAGACCCTGGCTCTACTTTAAATAAATAAATAAATAAAACCAGTGTTTATGAAAAATGAGGTTTAAGGAACAGTTGACAGGATGGAATAAATGTTATAACTTGTAACTTGCATATTCATTGGAGACTGTACTTCATCCATCCATCATGTGAGCAGGTCTTTACTCAGAAACATCTCCTGTTGAGAGTTTTCTCATTCATGCTGGTAACATTAGTAGCCTGGCAGAAGCTATGCAAACAGAAAAAATAAGCCATTTAGTCCAAATTATATGAAGTGCAGAAGCAATATTCTGGGATATATATTCAGTTATTATTGAAACTTTTTTGACCCATGTGTCTAGGATCTCTTCTATTTATATAACATTCTGGAAAAGGCAAAACAGTAGGGACAGAGCAGAGATGGGTGGTTAACAGGCCTGGGGCTGAGGCGAGGTGTGACTCCAAAGGAGAAACATGAGCAAGTTTTGGGGTGATGGAACCATTCTGTGTCCTGATTGTGGTCTTTTACTTTGGACATTCAGAGCCCAGGCAGGAAACAAATGGCACACCAAAAAGAGTGATAGAAGTGAGTTTCTTAAAGGCTCTTTTACCCAAGTGAAGATCAGATTAAATGAGATCAGTAGTTGGGGAAGCATCTCAGGACTAGGAGCAGTGGGGAGGCCTGAAGGGCAGGAGAGGGAACAGGTACTGAGGCGAATAAGAGCTGTGGCCGAAGAAGAAGGTGGCTCAGCAGGAGATGAGGTCTTTCGGAGGAGGTTGTGACCACTGGCAAGCTGCAGCCCAGCAGGCAGGGTGCCAGGGGAGAAATAGCTCACCTTCTCCCTGCTCTGATTACTCTGTGGCTTATTGTGGTCATTACTCTCGAGCTGCCACTGTAGGGGAACGTTTCCTAGCAAAAGCTTAGGCCTTTGTAGGGAAACACAGTCTGTCAGTCAGTGGCCCAATAGAGAAGCAGCCAGGGGGAATAAGTACCCAACTGTCTTTCAACCCATTCCCAGGGCTCAGTGCCTCTCATGGAGAAACCCAAACAGAAGCCAGAGGGCAACCCGAGTAATGCAGTCCAGAGGTCATCCTGTGGGCATGGAGCATGGTAGAGGAGGAGGTGGGCGGGAGAGGGGCTCCAGGGAAGACTCGAGACCCAGCACGGTGGCTTCTTCAACTGTTCCTTGTGGTGGAGAGCAGGGATGGCAAACCCGTTCACGGAAGGCAAACAGGCTTCTGTGCAAGCTGAGTCCGACTTGCGTGGTGTTTCAACACCTGCAGTTAGGGGGAGGGATGCTTCTCAAACATTTCGAAAATGAGTGTAAAATCTGGAGGGAAAATTGCTCATGTGCTTTTATTTTCGTTTGTTATTCATCTCTTTGTACCTAATAATTATATTCTGAATTTGATTCAGTTGAGAATAATGTTTCTCTAGAATATTTTGAAGTGCAGTTGTAATGTAAAAACAGCCTTCAATGTTAAATAAATTTGGGAAAGGTTAGATTAAGTAGGTTTTGTTTCTGTAGGACGTCTCATAGGTGTTAATATGTTAGCTGAGCATCCTGAGTACCCACAAGTGGGATATGTGGTATTTCCCAAACTTACTTTGTCACAGAACAGCAGTGCCCTAGGTGGCCTGTGGTAGCAACGTTTCAGCTCCCCTGTGTCCTACTGGCCCAGTCTGCTTCAGGCCTCACCTCTCCTCTCCTAGACCTGTGGTTCTGAATTCTGATGTCATGGCTCACTGGAATGGACCCGTATGTTGTGAAGTGTGGAATGTGTTGCAAGAGATTTGTTGTTTACCAGTAATAAAGTTTCAATATGCAAATGATTCTGTCTTCTGGTAAAGTACGGTGCTTCACCCAGAAGTAACACCTCTTTCAACTACTTGCCGCTCTTATCTTTCAAGAGGAGAGAAAGGGGCAGGTGATAGCTAACATTAGAATGTGCCTGTAACCTTGGCAGTGTGTGCACATGCACACGACTGTACCAGGCTAGTGGGGTGAACAAATAGCTGTGGGGGCGGAGGAGAGTGTGGGGGGGGCAACTCGTCCAGGCAAACAGAGCAGCTCGGACAAGTGCAGTGGACGAGCAGTCACGGTGTGGATGGAGACTTGCCATACCTGCTGTTCCTTCCATCCTACACACAGAGTTCAGCCTCTATTTCAGGGGCTTTGGTCAGTCCAGCACTTTCGCTCCCTCTCCTAGAAGTTATTCTGCTTTCTGGGGGATTTTTATTATCTTGTTTAGTCTACTCTGTGGCCTTCTGTGACATGTAAATCTTGACCCTGTGAATGCGGCACTCCCTGGGGCTCTGTGGCCTCCTGCGGAGCCCCATAATCTCCCTTCAGAAGCTCCTTAGAAATGCAGGGTTCCTGGGGCTTGGGGAAGAGGATGCTGAAACCATGGAATGTGCTCGTTCTTACCCACACTCACTATTATTACGTCAGAAACAAATAAATCAGTTACGGATTGTGATGTGTGCTACGAATCAGATAGGCTGGGGAGAGAGAGAGAAACAGGGCAGAGGTGTAAACTATGTTATGTTTTTTCACAGACTATTATGTCAGGAGAATTTTTCATGTCATTAAGAAACCTTTCAAACGAATTTTTAATGGCTGTATGATGTTTTGTGAACATTTGAGTCAAAGAGTTTGAACATTAAGGTTTACATTACCCATTGCTAAAGTGCTCTTCCGAGAGGTGTTAATTTGTCCTCACAGGGCTGCTCTTTGCCGGCACTTAGCATTGCCGTTTTACACCCTTGATGGTTGGGGAGGGAGAGCACCGTCCCTCTCTGCTCTGTCGCTTTGCGTATCCTTGATTGCTATTGAGGTTGCATGTTTTTCATGTTTAAAGGTTTCATATACTTCCTCAAACAAGTGTTTGTTTATGTCCTTTGTTCATTTTGTATGTTTAACAAATTTTTACACTAGCTTTATAGAGATATAAATTATATAAAGTAAAATTCATTTTTAAGTGTATGGTATAATGAATTTTGGCAACTGTAAGTATTTATGTAACTACCACCACAGTGGAGATATAGAACAGTTCATTACCCTAAAATTTTACTGTTGCCTTTCGTAATTAATCCCCTCCTGTGACTCTCACCTCCGGGACCATTGATCCGCTGTCTGTCACTGTCACTGTAAGTTTGCCTTTTTTTAGCAGTTCTCATACGTGGGACCCTACAGTATGTAGTCTTCTGTGTTTGACTACTTTCACTTACCATGTTTTTAAGATTTGCCCATGTTGTTGCATATTTCAACATTCCATCAACTTTTTGCTAAGTAGTATTCCCTGGTATTGATATACCGCAATTTGTTTATCCCCTCACCAGTTGATGGACATTGTTTGTTCTCAGTTTGTGGTCATTGTGGAGGACGCTGCTATGAGCATTCACATACAGATCTCTCTGTGGACATGTGTTTTCATTTCTTGTGGGTAAAATTAGTGGGTTGTATGGTGAGTGCCTGTTTAAATTTATGACACTGTCAAACTGTTTTCTAAATGACTGTACTGTTTTGCAATTCCACCAGCAATATGTGAGAGCTGCAGATGTTACACGTTCTCACCAACACTTGGTACCACCGGCCTTCTTAATTTCAGCCATTCTGCTGGTGTGTAGAGTTACCTCCTTCTGTTTTTAATTTGCATTTTCTTGATGATGAATGATGTTGATCCCCTTTTCTTGTGATTATTGGCCATTTGTATAATCTTCTTGTTAAGTATCTGTACAAACCTTTTGTCCATTTTTATTGGGTTGTTTTCCTATTATCGATTTGTGAGTTCTTCATATATTCTGGGTCTGAGCCCTTTATCAGATACACGTTTTAAAATATTTTCCCTCAGCGTGCCTTGCTTTTTCGTTTTCTTAACTCTGTCTTTTGAAAGCTTTTGATTTTTATAAAGTCTGTTTTAAATATTTTTGGGGTAATTTTTTGGAAGCCCATTTTCAGAAATCTTTTCTAACCTATTATCACAAGGATTCTTTCCTATGCTTTCAACTAGAGGTTAAATAATTTTAGCTCTTATATTTAGGTCTGTTTCTAATTTATTTTTGTATATGGTGTGAGGTAAGGGTCAAAGTTCGTTTTGTTGCTGTACAGACATCCAGTTGTTCCAGCACATTTGTTGAAAAACCTGTCCTTTCTCCTATGAATCACTTTGTTTCTTTGTTGAAAATCAACTGACCATATAAGTGTGAGTATATGTCTGGACTCTCTAGTCTCTTCCATTAATCTGTAGATCTATTCTTACATAAATACCACACTTTCTTGATTATCGTAGGTAAATACTTAAATCTTGAAATTAGATTGTGTAAGTCTTCCAAACTTCTTTTTTTCTTTCAAAATTGTTTGACTATTCTAAGTTCTTGGCCTTTCTATACATTTATTTTAGAATTAGTTTGTCAATTTGTTTTTCTAAAAGCCTGCAAGAATTTTGATTATGAATACTGCTATGAAGTACTACTTTAACAATTTAACAATTGTCAGTTTAATGATATTAAGTTTTTCACTCTGTAAAAATGATTCATTTATTTAGGCCTTTAATTTCCTTAGGCAAAGTTTTATTGTTTATAATGCTCAGATCTTGCCATATTATCTTAAATTTATTCCTAATAATTTTTATTTTTTGATACACTTCTTCATGGAATTTAAAATTTTTTCATTTTCCAACTATTTACAGCTAATCAGAAATACAGTTGATTTTTGTATATTGACTTTGAATACTGTGACCTTACTAAATTCACTGATTATTTAGTTCTAGAAATTTTATTATAGATTCCCTAGTGTTTTCTAAATACACAGTCATGTTGCCTGTAAATAAAGGCAAGCTTAATCTTCCTTTCCAATTTGTATGTCTTTTACTTCTTTCTCTTGCCTTATTTTCCTGGCTAGGACAGTTTTGTTGTCTAGGCAGTTTACTGGCTAGGACTCATGAGGACCTTCAGCACAATGCAGAACAAAATGGTCATGTGAGACCCTGCCTAGTCCTCATTTGAGGTAGAAAGCACTCCATCGTACACCATTGGGTATGATGTTAGCCATGAGCTTTTTTGTAGCTTTATTAGATTAAAGAATTTCCTTTTTATTCCTTGTTTGCCAAAAGTTTTTATCATATATGTTGAATTTTGTCAAATGTTTTTTCTGCATCTTGTCTTGTATCATACAAAGAGCCTTAGTTTAGTAATGCAACAGCCAGTGTCACATGCAGTCAGAGCCATAGACTTGATTTAATTGTGAATTGTGCCCACTCCCCCAGTTAGGGCTCTTGCCAGGCAGGAAAGAAGGGGGCCTGATGGCTGCTTCTCCCTTTCTCCACTTTACACGTCTCTTCCTCCCTCATCTTGTAAGCTCTGTTCCTGACTCCTCCAAGAATTGAAGTACACAGAGAAGGCAGAGAAAGGGCAGCATGAAAGTTCTGACTTGACTGGCATTGCTGTGGGCTGGAAGCTGTGTTCTCTGGGCCTAACAAGCATTTATAGGTGTTTCCTTTCATGAGCGCTTTTGTTGGTTCTTTTGGATTTCACATTTGATGAAGGCGGATACATCTCTAGCCCAGCTGATTGCTTATTCCCTTCCCGGCCCCTGGGAATTTGGGAATAGAGAAAGAAAAAGTTCTCTTTCAAAGTGTGTTCATTCCTCCAGAATGAACACATTGTCCTCCAGAACGGTGTGTGTTTGTGTGTGCCCATATTCTGTCTCACGTGACCCACATCTGATCCAAGTGAAATTATTTTCCTGATGACTCTGATAGGGCAAATCAACCAACAGCTCCTCAATGGTCCCCCCAATCAACCAACACCTCCCCCAGTGCCTAGCCAGCTCATCTCTCACCCACAGGATTCCTGTGTGGGAGTCAGGCACTAACACATCTTACCCCCATTGCAGGGGACAGGTGTCAAGCTCCCCGAGTGGAGCCAGTTCTTGTCACAAAGCTTCAGGTGATGAATAGATATCCCTCTCCCTATCCTTTGTGCTGGGGTTGGGACTCAAGCATACCAAAGGATTTTCTCCAAAAATCCTCTCTCTTATCCTCTATTTTCTGGACTTTTTAGTACCCTAGATGTAGGTAAAGAGTTTAGTTTGTCGAACCAGTTCTCTCTCAGCTACAATCAAAACAGGGCAGTTTGTCTGATGCCCACTTCGGTATCTCCTGTCTATTTTCCAAGGACCTCAGCCAAAACTACGTTTTGCCATCCTGTTACGGAAGGATGGATGCTGCTTAACATGTAAGTAACATACGCAGTAGGTCAGGGTATCCCGCCTGCAGTAGAGGCTTTTCGATCTATTAGCCCTAATCCCTATCCCTATTGTTCTCATGATGAGAAGGATGGAGAATCAGAACAGCGAGCAGCTTCTCTGAGGTCACATCAGCAGTGCAGGAGCAGGGATTTGCACTCTGGTCTTTCCACGCAGCACCTGTGCTCACATCAGGTTGCTCCTGCTGGCACCTTGTAGCTCAGAAATTATTGGACTCTGAGGCATGGGACCATATTAACTTTGCAAGTTTGTTTTTGAACAGTTTTCCAGTTATTCTTGCTAAGACTTTAAATCTATACTAGTTTTCTTTTGCTGCCATAACAAAGTACACAAGCCTAGTGACTTAAAACAATACGAATTTATTATCTTAATATTTGGTATGTTAGAAGCCCAACATGGGTCTCACTGAGCTGAAATCCAGGTTTCAGCAGGGCTTTGTTCCTTATGAGGGGTCTGGGGGCAATTACATTTCCTGCTTTTTGCAGTTTCTAGAGGCCGCCTGCATTCATTTATTTGCAGCCCCTTCCTCCATCTTCAGAACCAGCCATGTCACATCTCTGGCCCTTCTGTCATCACCCCTTTTTATGGCTACAGCTGGGAAAAGTTCTTCCATTTTAAGAACTTACGCAATTAAATTGGGCCCACCTGGATAACCCAGGCGACTCCATCTCAAGGTCCACCCTTAATGACATCTACTGAGTCCCTTCGTACAGGGAATGTATGCTCAGATTCCCAGGGTGAGGTTGTGGACGCTGTGAGGGCCTTTGTCCCGCCTCCCACAATAATCGAGCTCTTCAAAGAATTAATTTGAAAAAATTGTTGTGTGGACATTAGAATGTTAATCAAATTCATTTGTTTCTTCATTCAACGTATGCTGCCACTAACAGAATAGAGAGACATGGAGATGTGTAATCAGTTTGATTTTTCCTTGCTTTTTAAAAATCAATTTATAGTACTATTTTACTAAATGATTTTGTTTACCTTAGATTTGAAACTTCATATAAATTCATTGCTGTCATTTTCAATTCAGTATTAAGCATCTAATCCATGCAATTTTGTAGAAAAATGTTTAAAATAATATTTTTGTTTTTTAAAATCCAGATTTGGACTTAAAGCCACCACAAAAATCAATTGGAAGCAATTTCTAACATCATTTTATGAGCCTCAGGGGTTGGATATTAGCAATATTGTTCCCCCGAGAAAAAGAAATAGGTACGTAAAAAAAGAAACAAACAAAAACAAAAAAACAAATTTTAGTTACACATATCATAATACGTAAAAGGTTAGAGAATATCCGAGTTACTTTTTCATCATTTACTGAATGACCAATTAGTCTCCACTGAATAATTGCTAACTTTTACATAGTGATTTTACAGTTTATAAATTATTTTTCATACATTTTTCTTATTTAAGATTGCCTTAAACTATGAGGTTGGTATAATTACTATTTCAGTTTCTAGATGAGAAAAATAAGACTACAAGATCTTAACTCAGTCACCTGCTCAGTGTGCAGTGGAGCCCGACGCTCTGGGTACGCACACAGCTGCTGCCACATTCTTGCAAAATTGTATATGAACATGTGTTTGTTAAGTGTCGTATGGAAAGGAACAATAGTGTTCATTCGTTTGCAGCCACTCTTTGCGTGGCGTACATATCATGGGTCATGGGGATTCTTTGCTTTGGACATCATCATTTCTGTCTTGTTCTCACATCTATTATAACTTCATATTTACAATATCATGTAAATTGTGGTGGGATCCCCAAAATGCAAAAAAGTACTTAATAATAAGACATTTAGAATTTAGACTTTTGCTCTAAGAAATATTTTGTTTATGTTGAGATACATCCTGGATTGATTGTCCTCTATGAATCTTAAGGAAAAAACCAGGCTTTATAATCTTGACACATTCATTGAAAGCATTATGCTCCATTGTAAAGTAAAATATACCACATTTCATGGGTTCCATCCCTGTCTCAGGAATTTATGAATATTTAATGAACTGCTCTCATTACCAGCCTTCCCAGTTATTCAGAGCCTTCGGAGCTCTCAGCTCCTGGGATGCAACTCCGTGAATTCATTTTTTTTTTTTTTTTTAGACAGAGTCTTGCTCTGTCACCCCAGGTAGAGTGCAGTGGCATCAGTCTAGCTCACAGCAACCTCAAACTCTTGGGCTCAAGTGATCCTCCTGCCTCAGCCTCCTGTGGCTGGGACTACAGGTATGCACCACCATGCCCAGCTAATTTTTCTATTTTTAGTAGAAATAGGTTCTTGCTATTGCTCAGGCTGGTCTCACATTCCTGAGCTCAAGCAATCCTCTCTTCCCAGCCTCCCAGAGTGCTAGGATTACAGACGTGAGCCACCACGCCCGGCTGAGTTACTCTCTTAAGTGAAGTTACTTCTGTTTCTTTATAATTTACTTGTCTGATAGTATCTTATCTAGAGCTGTCAGAATTTTAAAGTTTTATTTACTTTAAAACCGTGGTTCTCAACAGGGGGCAATCTTGCCTCCCAGGAGACATTTGGCAATGTCACAAGACATTTTTGGTTGTTACACTAGGGTTGGGGATGCTACTGATAGGAGCTGATCATAATCCCCAAAGACAACAATCCTGAATGACATAATCCTGAATGCTGAAATCCTGAAAGATCAAAATCCCAAAAGTCTAAAATCTCTAAAATCGCAATCCTGAAAGATCAAAATCCTGAATATATAATTCTGGGAAAACTAATTTAAAAATTATTCAGAAGATATTTATTTACATTTTTAAAAGTGGATTTATTTGAGAAACATATAAAAACACAACAAAACACTTCATAGGAAACTTTACACAATAAAATAGGAAATAATACCTTACATATTTTTGCAGGCGTAAACACTCAAGTATACTAACGTCAGGTACGTGAGTGTGATAGTTATAAGCAGACAAATTGAATTTATTAAAAATAGGTCAAAATGGAAATGTATAAGCATACTACTATGGTTGGTAATTGTGTGCATCCAGTTTAATAACTGTGGTCATCTGAAATACTATAATGGATAACCTCCATTTTTTGACAAGATCCATCAAAATATGAGATTGTGTTTCATGAAAATCCCAGGACAGAATAGAAAAATTGCCCCCAAACTGATAGGGAATCAAGAGACCAAAGAGTGACTCCAACAAGTCTTTGGTGAATTAGATGAGTTTGATAAAGGTTACTTATTAGGGCACTTGCTTCTGGATGGCACAGGAATTTCTTCCACAGGAACTTTATTGCATGCAAAATCCACATCTGCCCACCCTGTGGTGTTGCCTTAAATCTCTTCCCAATGAGTAATGCAAAGTTTTTACATTGTGCCTTTGCTTGGTGACAGTGAAACATCACACCAGTGCAGTACCATTGTTATCGAAAGTTCAGTACTTGTCCCCAAGGCTGAACAAATGAGGCCAAGTGGTTTGAGGAAAAGGAAAGAGAAGTTTATTAATTTTCTGGCAAATGAGGAGGATGGCAGACTCTCATCTTAAAGAACCACCATCCTTTCTTTGAGCAGAAAAACAGGGTTTTTAAAGGGGGTTTTCAGCTTCGGGTTATTGCTGTTTAACCATAGCATCTCCAATGAAGATGATCTTGTGACATCTGCCTGGATAATTCTGTTGAACTATCTCCTGTGGTTTAAGATACTATGAAACAAAGCACAGTCCTCTGCCCCTCTGATTACTGGTCTCCGGCAGGAATGTAAGTTTTAATTCCTCAAAAAGGGTGAGGGGTTTTAAAGAGACAACTTTTAAAACATTTTGCCCTTTTTTGAACCCTTACTTCAGTTACACCATCATCATAATGCTGTTGTGCAACCCATGTTATGTTAATGATATTACAGTTTTCCCCTACATGGGGATTTTAGCGCTACAGTTAGCTAAAGGGTACTATAGGACAATCAAACAGCTCTAAAGCAGTCAGGCCCTGTTAGAACCCACCATTTCAAGACAAGAAAATGCTGGGCACTTTTCCCAGGCCCAGTAGTTATCTTGGTACCTGCTTAATCTATTTTGTAACAATTTTGTTGAGCACTCCAGGCGGAACAATGTTTCTGTTATGTGGTAGGGAACTTGCATTTTTCCCTCAGATGTGTTACCACCACATATTGCAATTGCCCAAAGAGCTGAGATCTTGAGAAATTTTCTCTTTCACAAATGCAGATGTATAAAAAGGAAGTTTGAACATTTTTATGTACATGCACAATACTTATACACAAAGTCAATGATGTGATAATGCACTTTGGTGGAGTCAAATTTCTGATGTCCAAGACAGCAGAAGAAAAAGTCTGTCCCGGCTCTCAGAGAGAGACCAGTTTGCCTTCTGTGTTCTCTCCGGGGCCCCAGCCAATTGAATGGTGCCTGTCAGCGATGAGGGCAGATCTTCCCCACCTAGTCCGCTCAGGAAACATCCTCACAAACACAGCCAAAATAACACGCTACCAGATTCCTAGACATTCCTTAAGCCAGTCAAATTGACACCTAAAACTAAGTCCACAAATCTACTCCTTGTCAACTTGGCGCCCATATACATCTCCTTAAACCATAGTTAATTTCCAAATAAAGACAAGGTAATACTTCCACCTAATATGGTACAACTATCACGCGTACAAGTGAAAAGACACTAAGCCCTTCCCCAGAATTCATCTTTTAGGATTTCAACATTCAGGATTTTAATCTTTCAGGATTGTGATTTTTGAAATTTTAGACAATAGGGTTTTAGATGTTAGGGATTTTAGACTTTAGGGATATTGATCTTTTGGGATTTCAACATTTGGGATTATGGCATTTGAGATTGTGTCTTTGGGGATTATGATCCAAACCTGCTACTGTTATCCAGGAATAGAGGCCAGGAACACTGCTCAGCATCCTATAGTGAGTACCCCATAACAGAGAGCTGTCTGGCCCCAATTTCAGTAGTACTCGGTAGATAAAAACTGCCGTAAAAAGTATCCGTTCATGCCAGCGCTAACAATCTTTAGAAAAACTAAGTTCCAATGAGTCACAGGAGGAACTCAGACTCAGTAAACCAGAGTATGTTTCTGAAAAGTAGTGGGATGTATGTTTATGTTTTTACACAACTGGAAAAAGCTAAGATGGCCATATAGATGCAGCAACAAAAATCCCCAAATGTGAGAATGGTTCCACAGGTAAACTGATTCACTGTCATTATTTAGCAGGAAATGTTTGACTGTGTAATTGAACATTGTGAAAGGGAAGCAGCAAACAGTATTTTGTTATGAGATTCTGGCAGTCTCCCTTTCTGAACAGAGTCTACACTGAAGTGGATTTTGATTTGCAGAGGGAACAATCATGACCTTCAAGAGCACACGTGTAGACTGATGGGGATGAAAGAAAGAGGCAACAGAGGGAGAGGGCCTGGCAACATAAGTGGTCGTGGCCCTTCCTTTGGCGATGGAAAGGGAGAGCTCGTGAAGACTGCTGTCCTCACAGCTCTGAGACTGGACTTTGTGCCTTTGGTCATCACTGGATGAGTGTGCTATAGTCTGCTGCCCGTAAAGGAGGAGATAGATGGTTCCCAGCTTCCCACTGTGGCTGAGGTCTCAGCAGTGATCCATGGTCTCTTTACTGATCTTTTTTGAGACTAAAATCACTGATTTGCATGATGGCTGACCAGAATTGGTTTAAGGGAAGGGGGTGGGGTGCTGCAGAGCTACCTGATGCCTGTGGCAGGTGCACCCCTGGCGTCTCCCTTATTAGATCTCATGCTAGTAGAGTGATGGATAAGCCCATACAAGCACATTATACTTCCAGAAACAAGAGCCATCCACAAAGAAAGTGTTATTATAGTTGTTGTGAGGGTGCTTGTTTTTTACATTAAGAAAGGGCAAAGTTCAAGGACATAATCTTATTTCTGTTTCTCTCCTAATCCTCTTGTAGCTTCAGCTCTAGAAATCAGTCGCGCAAGAAAGATATCATCACAAAGTTATTTAGACATTCTGAAGACTGCTTTACATCATTGAAGAAAGCGTTACTGATGATCAATACTGTAAGATTTTGAAACCTTTCTCTGGGGAAAACACTCATTGTTTCTAAGAATGCTAACACTCAGAACGAGACCAATAAAAACTCCATATTCATTCATTTATCCATCCAACAAACATTTTTTGAGGTCCTGTTATATTGTTCTGTGTGCTCAGGGATATGAACCCTGACCTCAAGAGTTGAGTCTAGTTGGGAGGAACGGATGATGTAAAATTAATTGCAATATAGGAAGATAAATGCCGATAGCAATGTGGCGAGATTGTTAGGAATGGAACGACTAGTCATTGTGGACTGTGTAATTAACAAGTGGTCCAGGCCTGTTCAACTTTCCCCACCCTAACGCAGAGTTTATCAGTTCATAAGCAACTCGTTGCTCATAACAAGCATTTTCTTCATTCCAAAATAATTTTTTAATTGTACTGCAGAGGCTAATTCATGACTTTGCAACTTGCTTTTTCTTGCTTTAAAAATTAGCTCCTGTCTCACTTTAATGTTTATTTTAGAAAGCAGCATTTGGATACTTTGATACATAGCAACATTTTCCAAGTTTGTTATTTACTAAGCACATTCAGTAATTGAATCTCTAGTAAATAATGAGGAGCAGGGTGAATTACTTTTCCTTAGACTCAAATAGGATTGTGTACAAATGACTTCGTATGCCAGAGGAGTTCCTCAGCCTCAGCATCAGCCTCCCACAGACAGCCGACAAGGGGACGACGTGTGCGAGCACGAGGACAGCACTCTGGGGAGAAGCCCGCTTTGCCTGGAGGTGGCCTCCAGGTTTGGGGTTTGCTGTCTGTGCTGGAGGCCCCAGCTCCCACCTCTGTCAGCCTAGAACGCCATTGCTTGGGGTTTCTAAGCACAGGGTGGATTCAGAAATGTGGGGTTCTGTGTTCCTGGGGAGATATACCTATTTTAATGAATATTTAGGCCTGTATGACTTGGTCTCTCTGAATGAACCATAATACCTAATGCTTACTATGTGCCAGGCACGATCTTAGCAATTTGCTTATATACACACCCTGAATCCTCTCAGCACCTCTGTGAGGCAGACATTGCTGTTATCTCCATCTGACAGTTGTGGAAAGGAAGCCTCAGGGCCAGTAACAAGCTGAGGCTTCCCAGCTGGAGGTGGTGGAGCGCCTGGCTCCACAGCAGGCGCTCTCCAGCACGGGCGGGGCTGCCGGGGAGTGCGCAGGGAACCACCCAGGGAAAGGTAAATGAAGGCTTTTGTGTGCTCACCCACGTCAGGTTCTGTTAGTACACTGAAGAAGTAATTTAATTGAAAATAGTGAAATCTTTGTTTCCTTTAATGGAGGACTGTAATAATGCTAACCACTCTGAATATTAGACTATTTAAAAGTCAATGCTGTACTGTCCAACTTGAGATCAATATGCAGATAGCGTAGGTGAAAAATTGAGTACCTAGGCTGTGCAGGGCCCTGCGTTGGGCACTTGGGCTAAACACACAGAAGAGTAACACAAAGCCCTGCTGCTGCTGAGCTCGCACTCTGGAGCACCACGTAACGGCAGTGACCGTCACATGCACATCACAGAACGGCAGCAACCACCAAATGCCTTAGAGATGTGTAGTGCACGGTTTCAGAGTGGGGCCTCCCATCCCCTCCCACCGCCATCACCATGTGCCTTGCCATGGAAGGGACTAGGTAAGGAGAGCAGGGGAGGGAGCCAGGAACAGGCAGGGCTGGGTGTTTTGCCTGCTGGGTAGGGCAGCCATGGGAAACAGGTCTCTCTCCTGCTGCAGAGGGGGATGTGGAATGTTTAGAAGAAAGGCTGCTTTAGATCTGCTCCAAATCATGCATCCATTTGCTGTGTGAGCTGCCTCCAGACGCTGCCACCAGCTCTGCCAGTGGACCCAGCTGTTGTGATCACTTGCATTTAAATCAGGTGGCTCACTTCCTACCGCCAGAAACAATTTGCACACTGCTTTTTTACTTACTCTTATTCTTGGTGTTATTATTTGCAGCTGATGTGATTTTGATACTAGAAACTCCAAAAGACTCTTCTCATAAAACACTAGAACTAATAGAATTTAGAAGGTCATTGGATACAATGTCATCATCCAAAGACTAATAATATTTCTATAAAGTTCAATAAACAATTAGAGAAGAATTTTTAAAATGTCATTTTTAATAGCATTTAAAAAAATCAAATACCTAGGAAAATATTAACAAAAATGTGCAAATTCTCTTCATTGAAGACTACAAAGATTATTCACAAAAATATTATCAATTCTTTACAGACTTTCAGATAGTATAACAGGAAGGAACACTAACTCAATCTCTGAGGCCAGTATTACCAGGATACCAAAGCCAGGCGAAGGGATCACAAGAAAAGAAAACTGCAGCCCAATATCTTTTGTGACTATAGTTACAAAAATTCTCAATAAAATATTAGTGAGCCAACTCCAGCAATATATAGCAAGGATACAATGCTATGACCATATGAGATTTATTCCAGGATGGCAATGTTGGTTTAACTTCAAAAAAAACCAGTTAACGTAATATACAATATTAATAGAATTAAAGACAAAACTGCATGATTATCTGAATAGATGCAAAAAAAAGTATTTGAAAAATCCAACATCTATCATGATAAGAACTTTCAACAAACTAGGAATAGAAGGGAAATGCCTTAACCTCATCAAGGACATTTATGATAAATCCATAGCCAACAGCGTAGTCAATGGTAAAACACCGAATGCCTTTTCCCTAAGATCAGAAATGACAGAGAATGCCAGCTCTTGCTTCTTCTGTTCAACACTGTGCTTGAGTTCTATGCAGTCCAATGAGGAAAGGAAAAGAAGTAAAAGGCATCCGGATTGGACCGAGGAGATCGGCGCTTGAAGGAGTAAGACTGTCTTTATTCACAGACATGATCTTGAATGTAGAAGATTCTAAGGAATGTGTGAATGTGTGTGCACACACACACTGCTAGAACTAATAAGTGAATTCATCAAGGTTACAGGATATAAGATTAATATACAAAAATCAATTATATTTCTATAAACTAGCAATGAACAATCTGAAAATGAACTTCAGAAAGCAATTTCATTCATAATAGCATCAAAAGAATAAAATGCCTCAAAACAGATTTAACAAAAGAAGTACCAGACATATACACTGAAAATTACAAAACATTTTTAAAAGAAATTAAAGAATATATAGATAAATGAAGAGACATTCCATACTTACAGATTGGAAGACAATGTCATTAGGATGACAGTTCTCTGCAAGTTGATTTATAGATTCAGTGCAAACCCTATCAATATTCCAACTAGATTTTTTTTTTATTTTTGCAGTTGAAAAATTATCTTCAAATTAATGTGGAAATACAAAGGTCTAAGAATAACCAAAACAATCTTGGAAAAGAAGAACAAAATTAGAGTAGTTAAACTTCCAGATTTTGAATCTTAGTAAAAGACTATTTGATACTGATATGAGGATAGACATATAGATCAGTGGAACAAAATTGTGCATCCATAAATAAGTCCTTAAATTTGTGGTCAGTTCACTTTTGAAAAATTCAGTGGGGGAAAGAATAATATTTTCAGCAGTGGTCCTGGGACAGTTGGATATCCACATGCAAAAATTTAGAACCTTACCTTATACCATACACACATAGACCTAAATGTAAAAGCTAAAATAATAAAATTCTTACAAGAAAAACATACGTATATTTTAGGCAAACATTTCTTAGATGTGACACCAAAAGCATGATCCATCAAAGAATAAAATCAATACATTGGATTTCATCAAAATTAATTTTTGTACTTCAAAATATGCCATTAAGAAAGTGGAAACACAAGCCACAGACTGGGAAAAAATATACACAAATCATATATCTGGTAAAGGACTTATGTCTAGAATATGCAAGAACTTTTAGAACTCAATAGACAGATAACTCAGTTTTTTAAATGGACAAAAAATACAATTCACCAAAGAAGATACATCAACAGCCAATAAGCACATTAAAAGATGCTTGACGTTATTAGTCATTAGAGAAGCACAAATCAAAACCATGTGATACTACTTCTCACCCACTAGGATGGCTATCATCAAAAAGACAGGTAATCGTAAGTGTTGGCAAGGATGTGGAGATACTGGAACTCCCATACACTGCTAGTGGAAATGTAAAATGGTACAGCCACTGTGGAAAATAGTGTGGCAGTTTCTTAAAAAATTAAATGTAATTTGTCATATGACCCAGCAATTCCACTCCTAGGTATTTGCCCAAGAGAAATAAAAACACATATCCACACAAAGACTTGTGTGCAAACGTTCAGAAAACATTATTCATAATTTCCAAACTGGAAACGATCCAAGAGTTCATCAACTTGTGACAAAATGAACAAAATATGGCATATCCATGCAATATAATACTAATCAGGAATAAAGAGGAAGAAAATACTGATAGCTGCTCCAACATGGGTGAACCTCAGAAGCACTAGCCTAAGTGAAAGGAGGCATATATGGGAAACCGTATATTTATTATATTATTCCATTTACATAAAATATCCAGGCAAATATATAGAGACAGAAAATGGAGTAGTTGCCTTAGGCTAGGCCTGGAAGTGGGAAGTGACTGCAAATGTGCATGAGATTTCTTTTGGGGGTGTTGAAAATGTTCTAGAATTAGACAGTGGTGATGGTTGCACAATGCTATAAATTTATTTAAAACTATTTTAAAAATTGTCAGTGATTCCTGTTTAGACATTAAAAAATTGATTGTCACTCCCAAACCTAAAAGTAAGCATGAATGTATCCTCTAAAGTACTGAATTTACCCTCAAGATAACTTTATATCCTTTCAGATTTTGGACTACAAAATAATAGTTGACATTTGTATACTGCCTTACCACTTAGTTAATAAATCCTTTTGTCACATTAATATTTACAATGTCTATGAGATAGGGTTTCTTTATTTCCCCTGTCTTTCCAGTAAACAGTATCTCTTGATTTTGATATTCAGTTTACTTATTGATAATTTTTTATTCTGGGGGAAGAAATTTGCCTTACAGTATATTCTCATAATATGTTTTCTTTATGCAGCATGGCTGAAATTTTTCTCGCTAAGTAATTGTCCGTTTATGTAATTGATGAGGTTGGTGGTAGTGAAAACAAGCATAATTTATTCTTAGTAAGTTGGCAAGTTGTAATTGAGCTGCTGGGAAGTTTTGTGCCCCATGTGGCTGAATCATCCAGCACGCCAGTGGGGCTGGGGAGGGAGGAACTGTCCAAGCCCCTGGGGCACAGGATCAGGCTGTGCCTGAGAAATGGGCCCCATCCATCATTCGGGGGCCATCTCCTGCCCATACCCTGGTAGAGAACGTTGTCAGTACTGCACTTGGAAAGTTCTAGCAATCCCTCCCATCCTCCCACCCCTGCTCTTGGCACATGTATTATACGTAATGATCAATTAAAATGTGTGTGTTTTAAATCATAATTCTATTTTGCCAAAGCTCGCTTTTTATTAAATGATGCTAAATATACATAATGCCCTTCCTTTTTCTTTTTAAAAATTGCCTTATATATACACTCTCATGCTCAGGAACCTGATGGACAGATAACAGGGGAAGAATTGAGACATGTTCTAAATAACATGGTTGCAAAATTAAGCGATTCAGAATTCAAAGAGCTAATGCAAATACTCGACCCTGGGGGCACTGGAATGATCAAGATCTCCACGTTTACTGACCTGCTTGATGAGAACCCAAAGGTGAGTTTTGAATAACTTCATGTTTGGTTTTCTCTTTATGGCAAGAACTTAATTATTTTCAGTAAAATAAGAGATGTAGGTGAAATATGCTTTAAATAAATTAATGACCATGTTTTTCAACTGCATGAATTTTCATTTTAAGTAAAAGTTTTTAAGAGTTGGTTGATTTTAACTTTTAGTTTCTAAATCTTATCAAAGAATGATATTTGACATTTCTGAGAAACTGTTTCTGTACGAGAGCCCTTTTATGGACAGGATGTAACTTCTTTTCACAGCACTTTGACAGCACTTCTCTTACAACAGTGTCTTAAAAGGAGTGTTTGTAAATGACTAATCTGGTTCTCGTTCATATTTTTAGAGTTTTGCACCCTATGTTGGTTCATCTTTTTAAAAAATAAGCATTCGTTGATTGTCTCTAGTGACTAACACTTGCCTTTAATATTTGTTTCTTTTGACTGAAAAGTTGATAATTTTATATAATTTTATTATTAGAAATGCTTCTATAATTTTAATAGCTGTTAGCATCAACACATTTTAAGAACTTTAAAAAATCAGATTAAGATAACACATGCAATAGGCTTTAACAGACTTTTGATGAAATGTTTGTTAAAGACATCTTTTAATTGATACAAATTAGCTTTTAATTTTTAGATTTATGAAGTTGACATACCTATAAATCAAAATCAAACTAGTAATATCAAGAGGTGTACTATTCCCCAAAGATAATGTTTCTATTGAATGGATATGAATGGGCCTTGCTTTGGGGATTCCTTTAGTTTGACTGAATCCAGCTGCGTTCTATTCCAATGGCTCCTATGTAAGAGGCAATTGATTCATCATCAATGAATCCTTTCCATCTGTTGTGGTTTTGCTTCATGGTCTTGTGGAGAATTGGGGCATACTTCTTGGTTTAAAATGGAGCAATTTGAAACCATTCCCACTTAGAACCAGAACCAGACAAGGTTGCCCTCAATCTCCACATCTATTCAACATAGTGCTTGAAATCCTCGCCACAGCAATAAGGCAAGAGGGAGGTATTAAGAGTGTCCAAATGGGGGCAGATGAGATCAAACTCTCGCTCTTTGCCAATGATATGCTATTATATCTAGAAAAACCCAAGGACTCATCCAAGAGACTCCTAGAATTGATAAATGAATTCAGTAAAGTCTCAGGATACAAAGTCAATACGCACAAATCTTAGGCATTCATATACACCAGTAACAGTCAAGCCAAAATCCAAATCAAAAATGCAATACCTTTTACAATAGCCTCAAAGAAAATTAAATATCTAGGAATCTATTTCACAAAAGATGTGAGAGACATATACAGGGAAAACTACAAAACACTAAGAAAAGAAACTGTAGAAGATGGAAACAGATGGAAAAACCTACCTTGCTCATGGATTGGTAGAATCAATATCATTAAAATGTCCATACTACCTAAAGTGATCTACAAAATTAATGCAATCCCTATCAAAATCCCATCATCATTCTTTACAGATCTAGAAAAAATAATTCTTCACTTTGTATGGAACCATAAAAGACCTCGTGTAGCCAAAGCAATCTTAAGTAAAAAGAACAAACTGGAAGGTATCAGTCTACCAGACTTCAAGCTGTACTAAAAGGGTATAGTAACTAAAACAGCATGGAAATGAACAGAAACTTTTCAATAGAAGACAGAATAACAGCCAGCAAACATATAAAAAAAAAATTCTCAACATCTCTAATCATTAGAGAAATGCAAATCAAAACCACAATGAGATATCACCTAACCCCAGTGAGATTGGTCTCTATCAAAAAAATCCCAAAACAACAAATGTTGGTGAGGATGTGAAGAGACAGGAACACTTTTACACTGCTTGTGGGACTGCAAATTAGTGCAACCTCTGTGGAAAAGAATTTGGAGATACCTCAAAGAGCTAAAAATAGAAATACCATTCAATCCAGCAATCACTATTAGACATCTATCCAAAAGAGCAAAAGATATGCTATAATAGAGACATCTGCACCTGAATGTTTATGGCAGCACAATTCACTATTGCAAAGATGTGGAAACAACCCAAGCGCCCGTCAATTCATGAGTGGATTATTAAAATTTGATATATGTATACAATGAAATATTAATCATAAGAAACGACAGTGATCTAGCACCTCTTATATTTCCTGGATTGAACTTAAGCCTGTTATCCAAAGTGAGGTATCACAAGATCGAAAGAATGGGCTCCACTTGTACTCGCCATCAAATTGGTACTAACCAATGAACACTAGGGTGCTCACATGGCAGTAATACTCTCCAGGAATTAGGAGGATGGGGGGTAAACCCACAACTAAAGGATATGGGGAGCATTGTAGAGGGAAGGGCATGCCTCTAACCCTCACTTGGGGGAGGCAAAGACATAAAATGTAACCATAATGTTTGTACCCTCATAATACCCTGAAATAAAAAAAAAATGAAAAAAATAAAATGGAGCAACACTTAAAGAGATAAATTCATTGCCCCGGTAACCAATGTGAGATGGGGGCAGGAAGTTGGAGGCAGGTACTCAAGCCTCCAAAGCTCCTGTTGCCTTTGTGATTTTTATTTGTCTACTTTCTCTTTCCCAATTAGACGAGGAAGATATCCCCCTGTACAGACACTAAGACACCTCTCCACCTGGCCTGGGATTCAGTAAGTAACACTTGCTTTCTCTTTGCAGACGCCTTCCTTTGTGGTCCGAGGGTGAAATCACACCAGGTTACAAATGTACAGCTTAGTAAATATGTCTGTTTTTTATGTTAGGTAGAAGAAGTTGTTCATGATGCAATTACTAGGAGTCTACAAGCTTTTTATAACATGCTGCAATCATATGACCTTGGAGACACAGGGCTTATTGGTCGAAATAATTTCAAGAGACTCATGAACATATTCTGCCCACTTTTAACGAATGAACATTTAGTAAAGTAAGTTTTTGATAGCAAAATTAATTTATGACATATTTATCATCAAATCTGTTTCATAATTCTAAACCTTTTTCTGTGTATTTTTGCAATATTAATAGATAATATTGAAAATAGCAGCTGTTTATTGAATCCTTACTAAGTGCTGGACATGTGAGGTAGCTAATATTATTCCTTTCTATGGATAAAGAAACTGAGGCCTGGAGAAGTTGAGTACCCACTCCAAGTCACACGGTGGGAAGGGAAGCCTGGGTTCCAGGACTCTGTGCTCTTTTCTGTTTTCTTATTTTGCAAGCAAAAACTTTATTTTTAAGTACTATCTAGTAAAATATTGTTCAAAATGCAAAGATTTCATCTCAACTCTTGCTGAATTTAGAAAGCTCTTTTGTTTTAGTTGCTACAGTTAAATATGTTGAGTTCTGATGGTCAGAGCATTATTATCAAAGAGTTTTTTGTGGTTTAACACATAAAATATTGATAATTGAACAATTTAATTATATATAATCAACTAAGTACTGTTGATTTTACATAACGAAACTATTACATAGGAATAGACTAGTCATGGTTAAGACAGAGCGTAGTTCTAGGCACTTCATTTCTGGGCCAAGAAATTTGACAATCGGGCCGCAGCTGATTGATGCCACCTGCTCACCTCTAAAGTATTTGCATATGCTAAAATTCCAATATAAGTTCTTATATAATTCCATACCAACACTTCTAATTTACATTTATTGTATCTTTATCGTGATATACTTTACATACAATAAAGCTACACATATTTAAATGATACAATGTGATGAAATTTGTCATGTGTCTATAGGACCATCACAAGTGGATATCAAACATTTCATCACTCCAAAAAGCTTCCTCATGCCCTTTTGCAACTCATAGCTCCCTCCTCCCATCCCCACGTAACCACTGACCTGCTCTCTTTTGCTGTAGATTACATTGCCTTTTCTAGGACTTTATATAAATGGAAGCACACAATATGTTCTCTTTTTTGTCTGGCTTTATTCATTAAGCATAATGATTTTGAGATTCATTCATATTGTTACATATGTCAACAGTTCGTTCCTTTTCACTGCTGTGTAGTATTCCATTGTACAGTTTTACCATAGTTTGTGTATCCATTCATCTATTGATATTAACAGATATGTGATTTTTTCCAGTTTTTGGCTATTACAAATAAATCTGTCTATATTGTATAACTCTTTGTGTAGACATACATTTTTATTTCTCTTGGATAAATGCCCAGGAGTAGAACAGCTGGCTCCTGTGGTAATTGTAATTCAGTTGTCAAACTGTCTCCCAAAGCAGTTGCGCATCTTCCATCCCACCAGCAGCGGATGAGAGCTGTAGTTACCTTCGTGCATCTTCACCAGCACTCGATAGTGTTAGTCTTTTTAATTTGAGTCATTCTAATGGGTGTGTTCTGATTATTTTTAAAACTCAGACTCTGCAGTAAGTTTCAGGATAATGCTTCAGGAAGAATCTTTTACAAGAAACTTTTGGGAAGCATAGGCATTAATGGCCCACCTGTCGTCTCTCCAATTCTTGCTCCAAAAGATCAGCTAAGTGAACGTTTTCAAAAAGCAAAGCAGCCCCAGCCAGATCTTTCTGAGAGGTAAAATAAAGCAAAATGAAAGCACATACCGCACTGTCTGTCATGGAATAGGTTGACTAAATGAATATTTTAATATTTGTTGACTAAATGAGTATTTTAATATCTTATTATTTAAATAAGAAAGATGGCATACCATAAATACAGTGATCAGGGTCAGAGAATTGTAGAGCAAATGGAGATCTTAGGAATAAATCTACTTGTTAATTTTAGAAATGAAAGCACTGATGTCTCAGAGGTCTGGGGACTTGTATCACAAACTTAGTGGCCGGCCTGGGTCAAGAATCCAGGACTCTCAACTCTCAGAGACACTGGTCTGCAACTCGACGTTTACATACCTGCATTCACATTTATTCTTTTCCAGAAACTTACATTCCTTGCCACAATTTAATATTTATTGTAACACAAACCCATTAAACCAGTTGACGTTTTCTAATATAAATGATAGAATTATTAAAATGATTGCCAAATTGAATTGTAACAATAAAACATACTTAATAAATCTATAAAAAATTGGACCAATGAATATTCTAGCTCTTCTTCATTTAAAAATATAGCTTTAGTCTAATGAAAAGATATTATTTTAATTTGCTTGCTCATAGCTTATAATAAATCCATAATGAAAGGTAAAATGTAGGCTATTCAGCAGACTTCACTTTGTCATAACCCTTTTAAAAAGTTCTCAAGTATAGAGAGCAATGGGAATATTTTAATGATATGCTAATGAATTTGAATATCTGTGCTCTTCAGTAGTAGCCGCTTTATAAATGGGCAGAAAGAGGGTATTTTAAGAGAAATGTTAAATATTCTGTGATAAGATATGTCTGCTTCCTAAAACTGGTGAAAGAAGCAATGGTGATTAAGCATTTCATAAAATGTAGGCTTTCCTGGAGAGCTCTTAAAAATTGAGAGAAGCAGCAGGGAAGGAATAGACGTCCATTCTCCGTGACTATTTGGTGGCTGTTTTTCTCCCCCAACCCAAAAAAACAGAGACCCAAGAGACTTCTAGAGAGCTGAGGAAATAATTATCCCCGAACACCCACACATACCCCTACAACCATACTCACATTTATAGCACATACAATTTATATTTCATAAATCAAGTTGATTTCATAAATCACCCTGTAATAACTGGACTTCTCTTCCTTTCCACGAATGTTTGGTGACTCCCTTGATCTAGTTACCACAAAATGGCCAAATTCTTTAATTTAAAGCTTTCTTTGGGCTCTGACTTTAAATTTTCCCACTTCACAAAAGTATCCTTTTTCAGCCATGTGTGGCCAGCCTCCCACCACCTTCAGTCAGCTCGAAGCACAGTGAAAATCTCAGCACAAGGACGATAGTATCCTCTCAAGCGCCCCACCTTGGCTTGCCACCGCAGTAGATCTGCCATGGGAAGAGTTTCGCTGGGACACGGTGCTGCTGACCTGCAGTGCTGGCCCTGGTCCTGCAAGCCAGGGGAGTGTAAGAAGTCTCCGAGTCACTCCACCTTTCCAAGTATCTGTTTCCTCTCTTGTGAAACAGGGAATGTGAACCTTATTGTTGTGGGTTACCTCGAAATTGCATGCTCCGCTTGTGACAGTTGATGCTGGGTCTAAATGCCTGCTTATGATTTTAGAACCAAGCCCACTGAGGATAAAACCACCCTGACCAAGAATATGACCAAAGAGGAAGTTATCAAAAAACTCAAAAACTATATACAGCAGCAGGACCCAGCATTCAGAAAACGATTTCTTGACTTTGGCAAAGAACCTAATGGAAAAATCAACATGCTTGAATTTAAGAAGGTAAGAGAATGGGTTTCTGTGTGTTTCTTTCTTTTCCAAAGAAGTTCGGTTTTATTATACTAACATATTTTAAAGGATAATGGTTTATCCCAGGACAAAGCAGATACATTTCTAGGCATCTTTGAACAATTTAAAAGAATTCTTTTGGTCAAAAATTGTCTTTGGCAAATTTCTTCAGAGAATAATTTCAATACGGATGTAACCAGTTTTTGATATTTAAACTGTTAAAACAAAGCATTCATTGATGCATTGTTTGGCGATCCCCTAATCCTGGCGCTGTGGAGGTGGGAATATGAAGCTGCCCAGGACCCCTGCCTGCCAGCAAAGAGTTCTCATGATGCTGTGATAACAGAGCTGTGGTTTGTTCCTCTGGAAAGTATAAAAAAAAAAAAAAAAAAGAAGAAAGAAATCTGGCAGTGAGATATGGGAAACTCAGTGCTGATTTGCATGTGCTTATGGGAACTAGTGAGTTTCTGCCAGAAAGGGCTCAGCTTGAAGGGTTCTGCATAGACTTCTCAGGAATTAATTTAAATGATTGCTTAAAATTCCTATTATGATCCCTCTAGCTAATCATCTTCAGCTATTTTTAAGGAAAGCATTTCGGTTAATATGTAACAGTGTCCATGTGGACAAATTTAGAAGCAATGAAATATATTTCCAAGAAGAGAGTAATTACATTAGTAGCCACTATTGATCTAGTGCTGGTCTCTACGCCAGGCACTGTAATAGGCTCTTTATGCTCTCATTCCTAAGCCTCAGGACTGCAGCATCGTGGAGGATGGGCTGGGGGAGGGAGATGGGGTTGGGTAGCTATTCAAATGGCCCAGACTCTCTCCCTTTCCCAAACAGGACAGAACAGAAAGATCTCAAGGATCTGGTGTTCTGTGAGCATAAGGGAATGGTGAGGAGAATGGGTTCAAGAAAGACTAAGAAATAAGAGGCCAGGGATAGGAAATGAGGATGGGGAATAAGAAATAGAGGAGTAAGGCAGAGGAAGGGTTCCCAGATTTCTGGTTTGGGGGACCAGGTGGTTGATAATCAATCATTGTTGACTTTGATGAGACTTCAATGGAGTGAGTGGTGGCGTGGGAGCCAGGGCTGGAAGGTGAATAAGCACCATCTAGTCCCTCCACCCTCCCTCCCCGCCCCTGCAGGGCCCTCTGTCCTAGGTTTTACTTCACCCCAAGTTACCTGGTACCAGTGTCCTTGCCCCTAATGCCTAATAATCTTGAACTAGCCTGGTGTTCAGCATCGATTCTTAGAGGCACAGGACACTAGCAATTCCTAGTCTGCCTCTGGTTTTTCAGAGTGGAAAGTGACTATCTTAGAGAAGAGGCAGGAGAGGGTGACAAACTGGGACAAAGACCCACAGCTGCTGACTTTGAGGGCAGCTTCTTACCTGGCCTGTCCTCTGCTCACCTGAGAACACCTTTAGGTCATCAGCTCAGCTGCAGGTTCTCCTATCTCACATCCTTACTGTTGATAAGCCAGTGATTCCCGACTTCATGCCCCATACCGCCCTGCTGAGCCTCAGTCTCACGGGTCCTGCCTCCTCTCTTCCATGTGGGCATACTTGGAGAGATACCCGTGTTCCTACCAAGGCTGCTCTGCCAGCGTTCTTTCCATTCTCAGAGGCGACAACTTGTGTTCCAGTTGCTCAGGGCCTCCTCTTACCCCTACATCCAATCTGTCAACAAAGCCTGTTGGCTCCCTTCCAGATTGTTCCAGAACAGACCCCTCCCCTGCTTCCCCCATGTCTCCCACTTGATTATCACAGCAGCCTTTTCACGCCTCCCTGCCCCACCCTTGCCGTGCTACGTTAATGCTCAACAGAGCAGCCAGGGTGGCCCCTTAACAGGACCCCTCCTGCTCGGAACCTGCCGATGGCTCTGCGTCTCACTCGTGGGCTTGTGCTGTGGGAAGGAAGGATTTAGATCAGATGTAATGCAGGGGATCCAGAGGATAAGGGTTGGGAATGTGGGATTTCAGTGGCAAGGAAACCTTTGGAACGGACTTCTCTAGAGATCTCTGAGTACAATTGATAATGGTATTATAATTCTATAATGGCCGTAAGAGCAACAATGATGATGATAATGGTTACCACCACTAAACAATGACAGTGGTGGTGACCATAACGATACAGCTACCATGCATTGAATTCTTCCTATATCCAGCACTGCAGAAGTTGCTTTGCATGTGTCGTTTCTAATCCTCACAGGAACCTCATGAGGTATAGATTACATTATACCCATTTCACAAAGGAGGAGACCAAAGCTTAGTAGTTAAGACAGTGGCTCAGTGTTGTTCAGCTTTAAGCCATTCAGAAACTTGGATGTGTTTTTTGTTTTGTTTTGTCGTTTTGAGACAGGGTCTTGTGCTGTTGCCCAGGATAGAGCGCAATGGTGTCATCATTGTTCACCGAGACCTCAAACTCCTGGGCTCAAGTGATCCCCCTGCCTCAGCCTCTCACCTCCCAAGTAGCTGAGACTACAGGTGTGTGCCACCATGCCTGGATAATTTTTATATTTTTTGTAGAGACGGGGTCTCTCTGTGTTGCTCAGTCTGGTCTCAAACTCCTGGCCTCAAGAGATCCTCCCACCTCAGCCTCCCAAAGTGCTGCGATTATAGGTGTGAGCCACCAGGCTGAGCCTGGAGCTTGGATTGGAATTCATACTTGTCTGTATCAGCCTCAGACCTTTCTGGGTATAATTTGGGCCTTGTTAGGTGTGATACAGGCTTGCTGGGTATAATACAGGCTAGTGGGGGTAATGCAGCCTTCTGGGTATAATAAGGCCTTGCTGGGTGTACTGCAGGCTTTTTGGGTCTAATATGAGCTAACTGGATATAATACAAGCTTTTTGAGTGTAATGTGGGCTTGCTGGATATGATATGGTGTTCATTGGTGCACCTGTTGGGTGTAATATAGGCTTGCTGAGTGTACTGTGGCCTTGCTCGGTGTAATATGGTCTTGCTGGGTGTACTGCAGCCTAGCTGAGTGTAATTCAGGCTTGTTGGTTATACTGCAGGCTTGTTGGGTAATTGATGGCATCATATTTTGAGGTTGTATCTGGCCTCAGAGTTTTGTGAGAAGGACATAATTTTAATAACAATGCCACTTAACTTCTTCCTATTATTTTGGTCATGGCTATACAATGTTCTTGCCCTATGCAGTATGTTAGTGTACTGAATTGTTAACACAGTGTATTTGTTATCTAAACATATCTAAACATAGAAAAGGAGCAGTATAAATACTACATGCTAATTTTCTGGGACCACCGTGGTATATTTAGTCCATCATTGATTGAAATGTCATCATGTGGTACGTGACTACATGCCAGCTTATTAACTGTGTTATCAGAACTTATATATCCTTACCAATCTTTTGCCTGCTCTTTCTACTAGCTGTTGAGACTCCCACCTGATTGTGAGTTTATCTAATGAGATCCTTTTTTATTTTGCTGATTGTTGCATTATTTACTTTGAAACTAAATCATTTGGTACAAATAGATTTGGAATTGTTGAAACTTCCTGTGAATTGTCTCCTTTATCATTATGACATAACTCTCTTGATGCAGAGTAATGCCCCTGGCCCTCAAGCCTGTTTTGTGTGATAATAATAATAATACAGTTACTTCAGCTTTCTTTTGATTAGTGTTAGTGTGGTATATCCTTTTATATGCTTTTACTGTTAAAATATCTGGCTACTTACTTAAAGCAAGTTTCTTGAGGGCAGCAGACAGCTGATTGTTTAAAAGTCTGACAATCGTGGTCTTCTACTTAAAGCATTTAGCCCATTCTATATTTATTTAATTACTGAGATAGTTGGCTGTGTGTCTGTCATCTTAGTGTTTTTTCTATTTGACCCAACTGTCTTATGTTTCTTTGTCTGTTTTTTCTTGCCTTCTTTTAGACTATTCAACTGCTTCTACTATTTCATTTCCCCCTTTACTAGGTTATGAGTTAGTATATTCTTGCACCAGTCTTATAGAGGCTACGCTGGAGATTGCAACATGCATTCTTTATTATTGTAGTCAAATATAAATTATTATGTTTACCATTCCCTAATGATGCTAGAGTTTTTAATAGTTTAATTTAATCTATCCCCTCTTCACTTTTGTGTTGTTGTCATGCATTTTAACTTTACATACATTTTAAATCCCACAGGCATTATTGTTATTTTGTATAGTAAATTATCTGTCATATGAATCTATGTATTTATTCTTGCTGTCCTTTCTATCTTACATTTTGTGTTTACAGCTGGACTTGTTTTTTAATTTTACCTAAAAGCCCCCCTTTTGTACTTCTTTTAATGCAAATATACTGGCGACTAATTCTCCATGTTTCTTCAGATTTCCTTAGTTTTTTGCCTACTTCCTTTTTCTGTCCAGGATTGCATCCAGGAACCCACATTATTTTAGTCACCACATCTCCTTAGGCTTCTCTAGGCTGTGACAGTTTCCTAGACTTTCCTTGTTTTTGGTGACTTTGATGGTTTTGAGGATGACTGGTCAGATATTTTATAGAACGTCCCTCGATTGGGATTTGTCTGATATTTTTCTCATGAAGACTGGAGGGTGTGTTTTTGGAAGGAAGATCGCAGAGATAAAGTGCCCTTCAATTCAAGGGTACCTACTATTAATATGACTTGCCTCTACTGATGTTGAGCCTGGTCACCTGGCTGAGGTGTAATTTGTCAGGCTTCTCCACGATTAAGTTACTCTTTTTTTCCCTTTCTCTCTCTTTCCATACTGCACTCTTTGGAAGAAAAATCACTATGCACAGCCCACGTGTAAGGAGTGGGGAGTTGTAATGCTCCACCTCTTTAAAGACAGAGCAACTCCATGCATTATTTGGAATTCTTCATGGACGATTGTCTCTTCTCCATTTATTAATGTATTTGGTCAATTATTGATACTGGTGTGGGCTCATGCTTCATTATCCTTTAAATATCTGTATGATCCTTAATGATTTTTCCTTTTTCACTCCTGATGTTGGTAATTTTTTATCTTTTCTCTTTGTTTCTTGAATAGTCTAGCTAGAGATTTGTCACTTTCATTGATCTTTATATAAAACAAGCTGTGATTTTATTGATTTCCATTATTGTTTGTCCATATTCTATTTCACTGATTTCTGCTCTTTTCTTTATTATTTCTTTACTTCTATTTACTTACTTGTATTTACATTAAGTTTAATTTACCTGACACCCAAGGGGATTTTTCTCGGATACTTGGATACTTTCTTGGATACCTTGAGAAGCTGATGGGGGTCCTCGTGTTAAAAGCCAAGTAAACGTGCCCTCCCGCCCCAGAGACAGGGCCTCCAGGACCCTCACACTCTCAAGCTCAGCCACACTCAGCCTCCCACAATTTGTCAAAATTACCACTTACTGTCCCTACCAGTTTGTAGCTGCAGTGGCTTCTGCGCCAGGTAAGTTGGTCCTGGCTGTGATTCTCTGTGTTCAGTGGTCTCTCCAGATCGTGTATTTCTCTGATGGCTCTAAGAAAAATCATTAATTTTCAGTTGTTTGGCTTTTTTCTTGTAAGGATGGCAGCGATGACTTCCAGGCTCTTTACATGTCAGCACTGAAAGCAATAGCACACCCTTACTTTTAAAAAACGTATTAGCTGGAAAAACATTCTGGGTTGGCAATGATTTTCTTCTGTTATTTTAAAGACATTCCATTGTCTTTCGCCTTCCATCAGTTTTGTTGATAAATCAGCTATCAGTCTTATCGTTGCCCTTTTGAGGGTTAATGTGTCCTTTTTCTCTAGCAGCTTTTAGGATTTTTCTCTTTGTCTGTGGATGTCAGCAGTTTTACTATGATTTGTCTCATACGGTTTTCTTTGTATGAATCCTGCTGGAGTTCTCCGTTCTTTTTGAATCTGTAGGTCGATGCATTTAATAAGTTGTGGAAGATCCTCAGCCATCATCTCCTTCCTTCTACTTATGCCCCATTCTCTCTGCCCTTCTCGGACTCCAGCTGTGTATGTGAGCCCTTTGCACAGCGTCCCACCTGTCTCTCTCGCCCTTGGATGCATCTCCATCCCGTTTCCCTCGGTGCTTCAGTCCCAGTACTTTCCACTGATCTGTCTTCCACTTCATTAATCCTGTGTTCTGCTTTTTTTATTCTGTGGTTAATTTTATTCATACAGTTCTTAATTTTAGCATTGTATTTTTCAGTTGTGGGATGTTTGTTAGATTATTTTTACATATTCCATATCTGCGTTTTTTTCTTTTGTTTCAATATATTCTTACATTTTCTTAAGCATATTTATAGCTATTTAAAAACCTTTTTGTGTTACTTCCAGTATCTGGTTCACCTGTGGATCTGTTTTTATTTTCTGTTTTTTGTTTTTTCTTGATTTTGTGTCACATAGTCCATCTCTTGGCATGCCAGGTAGATTTTTATTGAATGCTGGGTATTGTTTATTAGGAAAATTCAGAGGCTCTAGATAATGGGCCACCCTTTGCTTTTCTAGGCAAACAGAGTAGGGACCGATAACCTTAGTCCAGTTAGAAACTGAGTGGATTTGAGGCTGGATTGCAATTTTGGCAAGGCTCTGTTTGCTTTCTTTTTTTCTTTCTTTCTTTCTTTTTTTTTTTTTTTACTATTCCTGTTCCTAGGGCAAAGTTTCTAACTCAGAGCTTGTGTTATTCCCTGAGCCTCTGTCCCTTGAGAGATCCTGAATTCTAATTCTTGTTGCCTCAGGACCACAAGGTGACCAAAAAATCTATTCTACTTTTCAGAGGTTTTCTGCCTTAATTCTTAGTCTTATGCGCCACATAGCTTATGCATTCAGCAAATACCTTGAGGAGAAACTGGTCAAGTATTGGGCCCATTTTTGCTCCTCACTTCTCCTCACCAAGAATCCAGCCATTCACGTCTCTTACTCTTTCTCTTTATTTTTCCTTTAGAAACAGGGTCTTGCTCTGTTGCCCAGGCTGAAGTTCAGTGGCATAATCATAGCTCACTGTCATCTTGAACTCTTGATTCAAGCAATTCTCCCACCTCAGCCTCCTAAGTAGCTGGGAAAATAGACGCACGCCACCATGCCCAGCTGATTTTTAAATTTTTTGTAGAAACAAGATCTGGCTATGTTGTTCAGGCTGGTCTTGAACTCCTAGCCCCAAGTGATCCTCCTGCCTTGGCCTCCCAAAGTGCTGGGATTACAAGCGTGAGCCACTGTGCCCTGCCCAAGTCTCCCATTTTGGTCTCTTCAGTCTCATAAGTTCATCACAAGATTTTCTTGTCCCTCTGTCTGCTGGTAGTGGCCTTCTGCCTGGGCCATCTGCCCCAGTCCTAAGCCCCTTGCCCTGCTCCCAGAATGGGCAAATGGCTCACTTTCCTCAAGCTTCCCTCTTCTCTCAGATTCTTGTCCCTTTGGGTCCTGGTTGCCTCAGCAGCTCTCTAATAGATGTTTTGATGTATGGAATCTATATATTTATAGAATCTGTATAAAGAACTCAAGCAAATCAGCGAGAAAAAAAAATCAAACAACCTCATTAAAAAGTGAGCAAAAGACATGAACAGAAACTTTTCAAAAGAAGATAGACTAATGGCCCACAAACATATAAAAAAATGCTCAGCATCTCTAATCATCAGGGAAATGAAAATCAAAACCACAGTGGGATATCACTTAACTCCAGCAAGAATGGCCTTTATCAAAAAGTCCCAAAACAACAAATGTTGGTGTGGATGTGGAGAGATAGGAGCACTCATATGCTACTGGTGGGACTGCAAACTAGTGCAACCTCTATGGAAAGTATGCTAGTATGGAGATATCTCAAAGAATTAAAAGTAGAACTACCTTTTAATCTAGCAATCCCACTACTGGGTATCTAGCCAAAGGAAAAAAAGACATTCAATAAAAAAGACACCTACACTCAAATGTTTATAGCAGCATAATTTACAATTGCAGAGATGTGGAAACAACCCAAGTGCCCATGAATACATGAGTGGATTAATAAAATGTGGTATATATATACCATGGAGTTCTACTCAGCCATTAAAAAAATGTTGAACTAAAATCTCTTATATTAACTTGGTTAGAACTGGAGACCATTCTTCTAAGTGAAGCATCACAAGAATGGAAAAACAAACACCGCATGTACTCACCATTATATTGGAACTAATCGATCAGCACTTATGTGCACATATGGAAATAACATTCATTGGAAATCAAGCAGGTTGGAGGGGGAGGCGGAGATGGGTAAATTCACACCTAATGGGTACAATGCACACTATCGGGGGGATGGGCACACTTATAACTTTCACTCAAATGGTACAAAAGCAACTTATGTAACCAAAATGTTTGTATGCCCGTAATATTTTGAAATAAAAAAAAATAATTAAAAAAAATTGACTTGAAGCCAAGCTGCTAGGGTTCAAATCCCAACTCTGCTTCTTAATAACTATGTGCCCTTGGGAAAACCTCTCTGCGATGAGGCTTCCTTATCCCTACATTGGAGATTATAGTCATAGCTACATCATTGGATTGTTGTAAGGATTCAGTGAGGTGATATGCACGTATTAGTTTCCTAGGGCTGTTGTAACAAATTACCACAGTCTGGAGAAGCTATCCTGTTGTTTTAAGCAAAACAGCAGAATATATTCTGTCATAGTTTTGGAAGCCAGGGGTTCAAGATGAAGGTGTCAGCAGAGCCATGCTCCTCTGATGCCCTAGGGGAGGAGGCTTCCTCGCCTCTTCCAGCTTCTGGTGGCTGCTGGCACTCTTGGGCATCCTTGGCTTGTAGCTGCAACACTCTAATCTTGGCCTCGGTCTTCACATGGCCTCTTCTATATCTGTGTCTTCCCGTCATGTTCCCCTCTCAGTGTATCTCTGTCCAAATTTCCTTCTTGTTATAAGGATACCAGTCATTGGATTAGGGACCCAGCTAATCCAGTACGACCTCATCTTAACTTGATTACATCTGAAAAGACCCTATTTCCATTGAAGGTCCCATTCATAGGAACTGGGATTAAGACTTCAAGATATCCTTAGAGGACATAATTCAACTCTCTGTAATATCTAAACCCTTAACATAGTGCCTAGCACACGAGGGCAGGGACTTTGCTGTTTTGTTCACTATTGTATTCCCACTCTCATATGGGTGCTCAAAAAAATCTGTAGAATTAATTAATAATTTATCAATCTTTTCTTTCTGCAATACAAATATATTTTCCAAATCTATCATTTGTCTTTTTGTTTTATTATACTTATATCTTTTGCCATTAAAATATTTTATTTTTATGCAACCAAATATATCTACCTTCCTTTCTTTTTTAAAAAAAATAAATTCTGGGTTTATAGCATTGGTTAATAAGGTGTTATTTGTCCACCTCCCAGTCTCTTAGACTTTCTTGCAAGAATTTTGTTTGTTTTAATAGCCTTTATTTTTTAGAGCAGTTCTAGGTTTATAACAAAATTTAGTGAAAACTACAGAGAATTCCCCTGTAAGCCCTGTCCCCACATGCACAGCCTCCCCCACTATCAGCATCCCTCACCAGAGGGTACATTCGTTATGATCTGTTAACCTACATTGAAATTATTTGATATTATAATTTCTTGCGGATAGAAGAAGTGAAATTTCTGGGTCAAAGAATATTCACATTTAAATTTTTAATGCATATTGCCAGATTGCATTTCCAAAGATCCTATCAAATTCATTCCTACCAGCAGTGTTTGGGAGTTCCTAATTTCCAAATGTTTACCAACTTCGCGTATAATAAAGTTTAACATATGCTAATACGCTAGCCAAAATTATATTCATTGTTTTAATTTGCATTTCTTTGGTTTTAGTGAGCCTGAACCTATCTTTCCTATTGGTTTCTTGCAAGAATTTTTATTGTTTCTTTTAAAGTGTAGATGCTTAATCCATCTGGAATTAATTTTTATTTGTGATGTAAAATGGGACTCCTACATTTTCCCTCTGAATTGAACTATTACCTTTGTCACTTATGAAATTCTCGTTATACTAGGGTCTACATCTGAAAATTTCCATTCCACTGATTTATACGTCTATTTCTACACTAATGCAATATGGATTTTTATTTAATATAAATAAAAATTGAGCTCTTTCCTCAATTTTCTTCCTTTTTTGTATTTTCTTGGCTATTCTCAGGCCAGGTTTACCATATAAACTTTAAAATCTTTTTATCCATTTATTCTTCAGATGCATTATTAGGATAATAACTGGACTCACATTAAATTTACATATTAAAAATGTGTCTGCTTTTGAAGTCAAGAAGAAAGAACATAACGGAATGCAGAGAAAGAGTGACAGAGAGTTCTGTAATTCCCAAGGAGAATGTGGCAGTGTAGCCTCAGCGTTTCCTGTTGCACTTGAGTTTGTCCTGAGCTTTGGGCCTGGGAGTTTGCTTCCACTTGCCCTTTGAACAACAGATCTGATCTCTGGGGCTTGAGAACAGCCTCTCGGAAGTAGGAATGGTTTATCTGCTTTTATGCTCAGTGTGTAAAATGTGTTATTGAAATACTGATTTCATTTGCCCATGGAACACTCTAAGATTTTACACATACGTGAAAAAATAAGCTGGGTTCTGGATATTTGCTTCTAAAATTAGACATTCTGGTCGATACACAAGTTATGCCTGGAATTTCCCTTCACGTTGAAAGGCTGTCAGATCACCTCATCTTTTATTCTCAGACTGAGGCTGTCTCATCTCCCAGTGTTTGAAGGTTGCAGCATTTTGTCATTCTGTGCCATCTAAACACAATTTTAGTCTTGTTCGTTTCTATTGGGGATAATTTATTTTTTAAAAACAAAACAAACTAAACCAAATCATCATCTTCATCATTGTCATCATCATGCCTGCAGCAAAAAAGTAAAGAAAAAATATGTTTTACAATTTTGTGATTGCTGTCAGCAAACCATCAGTCTGTCTTGAAGGTCCAGAGTTTGGCACAAGGTTGGAAGAAGGATTGTTTTTGGAAGTGTGGTACAGTTCCATCCACTATGGATTGGATGGAATTATTAATAATTTGGGGACCAGATAGATCTAGCCTATGGATTAGAAATTTCTAGATTTGGGGGAATGCTTGAATTGAGATCATGGCATGTTTCTGGTAGTCATAGCATTGCTCCCAAATTAACAGACCACGGCTTCAGAGCTGGAAAGGACCACAAAGCTCGTGTTCCGGCCATTATCCTCTCCCTCCTCACTCCTGCCTGTCATTCGCTACTCAGTGGATGGCATGCGCTTGCCTGGCCACTCAGGCGTGACTTTCTTTGGTAAGGAGTGTGCTGGGCCTGTGCTCCCACTGTCTGAAATCTGCTATTCAAAGAGCTTGCCCAGGGAAGTGGCTGTCCCTTCAGTTTGGTCCCCAGAATAAATCTTCGTGGAACAGGCCTAAACCCAACGGCAGCCTGGAGCCAAGCCCAGTCAACCTGCAGCCTGAATTCAACACCCAGCCAAGCCCATCTCACATCAGCCAAACTGCACTTGACCTGCTGGCCCGTTAGTACAAGAATAAATGCTTGTTTTGTTGTAAGCCACAGAGTTTTGGATGGTTCATCATGCAGTTGCTGACTCATGGAGTTCCTATCCCTATTGTAGAGTTGTTCCAAACACGGCAGACGGTACCCAGGCTGGGTCATCTGGATGGGGAGCAACACAGCTCCCAGTGTGTGAATCCCATGCAAAAGGAACCACCATCACCTACTGCCAGAGCCTCGGCTGTGTGTCTAGATTCTATCGCCAGTGTTGGGTTGTTGTCAGTGGCTCCCTAGCTTCCCTGGGCTGTAACACATACACCAGAGTTGTTTGAGTGGCTCCTTACTGCTCATGTGTGACCTTGAGGCAGGTCCGTGCATCTCTGGGCTTCAGATTCCTCATCTCTAAGTGACGAGGTTGAAGCTGACAGTCTCTGGTCTCTCCCAGTGTGGAGTCTACGAGACAGGATTGTCCCGTGGGGCCCGCCTGACACTTATTCAAGTCTTAACTCTACCTCTTACCAGCTGTGTCTTTCTAGAAAACAGGTGATTACTTAGCCTTCTTAAACTATGGCCTCCTCATTTGTAAAATGGGGTTGGCTGTACATTTGTTG
Source organism: Avahi laniger (assembly GCA_963575035.1). Classification (NCBI taxonomy): domain Eukaryota; kingdom Metazoa; phylum Chordata; class Mammalia; order Primates; family Indriidae; genus Avahi; species Avahi laniger. Next base: position 40,221 of record CAUYSK010023564.1, on the reverse strand, counting down.
AGGCATTGTTGTGAGGTTTAAATAACATACTGTTTGGAGGTAACATAGTCCCATGCGGCCCCTAGTACATCCTCAGTCAAATGCTCTTTCTCGGTGTCCGTTGGGGAGCATCCATTCCTCCCTGGAGCCAGGAAGGAGTGTTTACAGCTCAGAAGCTGGCTCTGGCCCCTGAAACTATGCCACTCATGGTGGGGCCATGCCCAAGATGCTCACTCACAGCTGACCCCACCACCAGCAACATCCTCCTGCAAGGGGCTTTTTATGCGTGATGTTCTGTGTCCTTTGAACATCCATTTTGTTCTTCACAGTGTTCCTGTCAGTTAAGATACGAAGAGGAAAGCTCAGTCCTTATCTGCACCATGACTGGCAATAGCATTTTGAGACAGGTACACCTGCGGCCTGGGTATGTGACCATGTCGCGTTCGCCTCTCACCTGGGGTTGTTTGGCTTTGCAGATTCCGTCTTTTTGGGGGCCACATGGACAGGCAGATGTGTATGTCTGAAGATTCTAGGAAGCATTTGCCAAAAGAATTTGAATTTTCTATTCAAGTACAAATTAGATCTATTTTGAAAGTTCCGTATTCTTTTCCAGCCGTGGCACTGTCGTCCCTAGTACCTGACTTGCATGTGATCGCATGATCGCGATGACTGGAATTCTCAGGTCTTGCCTGCGTCCTGGACGATACAGTTCCATGGTAGCAGGTGGTTCATGGGTGGGGAGACACATATGTTTGGTGCCTGTTTCATTTTGTCTGTTAATGTGTGGGTGTAAAGAAATAGAAATACTATTACTATTAAAAATAAAACCCATAAGTCTCTTTAGTTTTATCACAAAAGAACTTAGGCCAGATGATTTCCAGGCAGAGAGGATGGCTAAAAAAAGTCTCTAGATTTTGATCCCCGGAACCCCACATCTCCTCAGGGTGTGTTCTTTAAATCTCTCAGTTAAGTACAAACGTGAATCTTTTCCTTGGTTCCCCTTAACTAACATTTGCCAAAGAGAGCATTACTAACCATGCAGGAAGGGAAGAACAGTAAAGGAACTGTGGCTGACGCGGCACAAATGCGGTGAGATATCCCCGTCGAAGTCTCTGCATTGCAGGTCAAAGAGCTCGCCCAACTTCGCAGTCCCTATCCTTTCTCCCTTTCCTCCTGGTTCACTGTGCGTGTCTCATAGGAAAGTACCTTTCTGTCCTGCGTCACAGTGTTCTTGATATTCTAACTCCTTCCTAGCCAAGGCTGAATGGCCACTCTGCACTCTGTGTGCATAGACGGGGACTTTCTTCATCAGACTCAAGGTTCCTCCAGACAAGACAGTGAGTCTGGGGAGTGTCTGGTGCCTGCTGTTCCTTATGTCGATGTCCCTCTTCTTCTCTTCGTTCAGCACTTATTGAGCATCTGCCATGTGCTCTTGGGATATGGAGCTGAACAGGAAGTGCTGGTTGTACTTCTATCTACCAGCAATTTCTTAGGTGCCTGCTGTGGGCTGAGCTCTGTACGAGAGACTATCTATACTAGAAGTAAACAGACAATTTTTTTGGTCACCCAGGCTAAGGACGACTGAGAAGGCTTTCCCTGAGCTAGTGACACCTGTATCTTAAGAATGTGCTCGCTATAGTATCCAGCAAGTATTACTGGGAGTTCTGCTTCCAGTATGGCTAAGTAGGCTTCTACTGGGCCCACCTTCCCACAGGTATCAAGTACGTAAATAAATAAATAAATAACCAAGTACCTGAAGGCTCTGGAAAATGAAACTAAGCAAGCAGATTCCGAAGGGCATCAACTCTTGAAAATGGAAATGGCATGGGTGCGTTCCCACTTTTTACAGCTTTTCACCTGAGTGAAGGCTGAAGTTGGTACCACGCAAGGCAGATAAAGCACTGATAGGAAACTTACAGCCTTCTGGCCTGAAGAACCAGAGGGAAGAGGCCTGGGCAACTAATGCCACTGGAAGGTAAAGAAGGGGGCGGGAGAGATGGAGGGCGTCGTTTGTCACTCTGAGCAACTTTCTTAGGGAAATGCCTCTTAGAAAAGACCAAAGGAAATGACTTGAAAGGTTAAGTGTTTTTTAAGTCTGTTTGTGACTGTTGCAGTCTAGCCTTCCGTTGTATTGTAAATTGCCTCCGCGGGCTGTGATGGATCTAGTTGGTTTGCTGCCGTGTTCCTCTTAGAAATGAGAGTCACGCAAGGGGAGCCTGGAAAGGCATCAGAGACACCAGTGTTTGTAGAATGCTCGGTGCCTCTTCTGAGAAGTGCGCTTCCTGGATTTTGTGTCCTTTGTGGTGCTCCGCGCCCCTTGGGACTGCACACCTGCAACCGCCGGACAGGCTGCTTGCGGTACAGCGACACTCCTGGTGCTTCAGGACCCTCCAGGCTGGGGAACATTTGCTGCAGACATTTTCTTACTATCCATTGCATATGTTTTTATGAAAGGACCAAGAAAGAGGAATTTGCGATGAATAATTCATGTGTCATTGTTTTCAAAATATAAAGTTATTTTTCAAAGCAAGCAGCCAATCAGAGGCCCACCGCGGCCAGGGTGCTTCTGTGTGGGCCACAGCTTTCCACCTGAACACTCACGCCAAACCATGCTGGGACAGGTTCTTCAGCAGAGCTGGGCTGGGTGCACGTGCAGATGGCTCAGAGCTGTCAGAATTCCCTGTCACACACTTCCCGCCCAAGTCTCCAGACAGCCCCTTGGGAGAGCCTTGAAATCCAGTGCTGCCCACCCGCCCAGCCTCGCTGGGCAACACTGTAACGCCCGCATCCCTCTCTGCTGGGCTCTAGCCCTGCACCAGGCCCTGGCAGCTTGCTTACCCTCAGCCTCCATGCAGCTAAGCTGGGGCCCGGCTGGACGGATCAGACCAGTAAAAGGTACAACAGGCTACTTTCATGGACAGCAAAGGGAAGAATAAGCCACAAACGTAGCTCCCTGGTCCTCTTCCTGTACACCAAAAAGGACGGTAGCCGAACAGAAGGAGCTGATGACTGCCCCAGAAGTTGTGGCATGCCCTGTTGCCGAGAGCCAAATCCAGACTGCAGCTGAGGGGGTTTATCTTCTGCAGCTCTAATCTGAGGGGCCAGGGCCAAAACTGCCACACCTTAGCAGAACCGGAGGCCAGGAGAAGCTGTCCTGACAGCCTCCTGCAGCAGATAGGAGGCGAGCGGGAGAGGCCTCCTGGCAGCTCCCTAGAGGCCCCCACCCTTCATGTTCCACCGAGACCCAACCAGCCTTTGCCTGTGTGGCCCCTTTGGTTACGTGGGAGGGCGCCAGGGCTCCATGGCCGCTCTTCTGCTGCTTCTACTGTGTCATTCCTACCCGTTTCCACCGCGCTGTTCTTTGTCAGGCCCTGATGACCTTATTCCAACAGCGGAGTTCATCATAGTGGTTAATAATAAGAACTGGGTTTGAACCCCAGGGCTGCCACTTCCTAGGCCTGTGACTGGGACAAGTCCCCAAAACTCCCTAAGCCTCAGTTTCCACATCTTTAAAATGGGGTTAGTAAGAGTACCTTTCTCAAGGCTTCTGATAAGGATTAAACGATATCTAGGTAGTGCCTGAAAAGAACTCAGCACAACGTCTGGCACGTAGTAGGCGGTAAATGTTACTACGTGATGACAGTGGTGAAGATGGCAACGTAACACTGTCTCACCCTGCCCTCCTGCTCCCTCCCCCACTCCGTCTCTTCCCTGTGCAGTGAGCGCAGCTTCGTCCCGCTATTCCTGCCTCTGCGACTTACTCTGGCTTCCTGCAGCGTCAGTGAGAACCACCTGGCATACGTTAATGCCACACCCCACGTGCAAATCCAGCTCTCCCAGAAAACCTTCTGTCCTCTGTCCCAGGTGGGGTCAGTCATCCTAGATGTCTTTGGCCCCTAGACCCACAGACACATTTTGAACTGTGGTTGTGTCCTTTTCTGGAAGAAAAGCCATGTTTTTCTCATTTAAATTATGAGTACTTGGAGAGCAGCGGGGATGGTGCCCTCTGCCTACCTGCTGGGCGGCTCACCTCTAAGCAAATGGTTTGTCTGGGTCGTTGGCCGAAGGGCATAGTCTGCTCTGTGAACAGTCCAGCCGATCAGTTTCGTCACTTTCTCCTGGGAAGGCGTCATCCCGATGATTCCCCTTCAATATCTGCAGTGCAGGGAAGCGTGTTTTCTCAGGTGCCCCCTGCTCCCAACACTCACAAGTGGAAACGGTAGGGCATGCGTTGGAGGGAAGGGCTCAGGAATGACGTCCAGTGAATGGACTAGCATAGGGAGAGGAAAGAAACGTGTCCATGGATGCCTCCCCACCTTAAAGCACAGTGGCTTTCAATGTAAACCATGGGTTGTAATGAGACTTTAATGAAAACGTTAGTTTTCCCTCCCAAACTACCCTGCTTGATTGTGTTTGCGTTTCCTTGAATATGTGAGAATATAACTTGTGACACCGAAAGCTACTGTGGTGACAAGTGTGAGTTTGGATGTCTTGGGTGGCTTGACCTCGAAAAGGTCTGCGGTGTTGCCTGCAAGCTGAGCACCATGCTGACCCGGGTGCTGGTCCTTTGTTCACTCACTGCTCAGCAAACACAAGGCTGTCCTGGGGCCCAGGGCACAGCAGACCCAGCCCCGCCCTCTGGCAGTCACGGATGGGGGCAGAGGGTAACAATCGCAGGCTGGAGCCCAGGGCCCTGGTGGGAGCCTGAGCGGGGCAGGAAGGTTTGGCCGGGCGGAGACCTGTGGGACAACCTAATGCCTCTCTACCATCACCTCTCTTTCCTGCCAGGTACTAGAAGATACCGGAATGCCCATGGACGATGACCAGTATGCTCTGCTGACTACAAAAATAGGCTTTAAGAAAGAAGGGATGAGTTATCTTGATTTTGCAACAGGATTCAAAGGTAGTGAATGGCCAGGTGCGCATGCCGGGATGCATCCTGGGCGGTAGCGCGAGTCTTTGGTAGCAGTGCCGCGCGAGGCTCTCGGGTGGAAGAAGCATAAGCTAAGATGCTGAGACATGTGTCTTCTGGGACTACAAACAGACCTTTTTTGTTTAATTTTATCTGACTGTGTTTTGGCATTTTCTTTTCACTAAGTTAAACAGAGCTGTGAGTGCAGAAATTTGCCAGAAAGAGTCTTCTACAAACTCAGAGCACAAATGGTTCATGAACTTTACTCCAAAGCCTGTTTCTTCAGTCACACCTCATGTCCTTTAAGATTTTCCTCCTAACACAGATGCTGGTTGTCTGTAATTACACAATACCATGCACCAGCAAGGCAAGTATTATTCTTTCCTGCTGGCAGATAAGGGCGCAGAGAGTCTAAAAGACTCAGTCACCCACCAGTGCTTGTTAGGAAACCCATCTCTGTGCTGTGTGTGGGGCCCTTCGCTCTGCTTTCTCACACTCAAAAGACATTTAGATGGACAAACGAGCCCTCTAGAAAAGCTGCAGAAATCACACAAATACGTCCGTAGAATTTCTGTTCTCTTTTGCTGCAAACACCCTGCAGGCTGGCCAGGCAGAACTCGCACTTTGCCGTTCTCCCAGCCTTGGTCTGGGGGGTGAGCAAGCGAGGCAGCACGTCCCCGGAAAACTTGGCCAGCTCATCGCCAAGTTCCCCCACAGCCAGATTTTCATTTGCCGGCTCCATAGAGAGAGAGGCCTCACACCCCTAAAAAAAAGCAACACAAGAAGCCACAGCATTGTGGAATTTTGACACTTTCTCTGGGTATCTGTTTTGACATTTTTGAAGGAAAATAAAGAGAAGGAAAAGGAACTCACATGCATTTTAGTGAGCGCTTCCAGTGTGCCGGCTGCATTCATTTCTCAGGTGAGGAAATGTTTGCCGAGGTCCTGGGCTGGCAAGTCTGTCGCAGCAGGGGCTCCATCGGTATCTGCCAGCTGCTCTCGCCTTCCTGGCTGCCCAGCCTGGTCAACCTCCCCTTGCTGACTCTCCCTCTCCCTGCCCCTCTGAGCAGCCTGCTGGTCTCCATCAGTCCCCCAGCAAGGGTGACCGAGGCTCCGGTGGCCCCATGCCAGAGGTCCGTGGGGGGGCATGGCAGAGGGGTCATCTCCTGGGCAGTGATGAGCTGAGGGAGGCTGCCGCAGCCGCCTTTGTGAGTCGGGGTGAGGCCGAAGCCAGGCTCGACACAGGGCCAAAGGATGCCCCGCTGGCGACCATCTGCAGACACACCAGTGGGAAGGGGAAAGGCTGCTCTTTTATTTTTCTCTTCTTTCAGGGTTAAAGTTAAAATTTTATTTATGACCTGAGTGGCATAAAAATTTGTTTTCCATGCTTCAGAAAGAAAAAACAATGTGTGCAGAGCCACTCTGAAACCAAGTCCCCAGTGTGTGGCCTGGCTTTGACACAAGGCCATCCTTGATGATCCCAGCCCGAAGGAAATGGACTGATTGCTAAGCAGAGGCTACACTTCCTTCTCCAGTTTAGGGGAGGTAGAGGACACGGGGCTACAGTGAGCCAGCCGGCTCCGGGGTCTGCTGTGCTCTTGGGGGCAGCTGGGAGACCCTCTGGGCTCATCTCCCGTGTAAGAGGAGCATGATGATATGTTCACTCTTGTGTCAATGGGGAATGGGATCCTACTTCTTAGGGTTGTGGGAAGGACCAAGAAATATCTGCAGGCCCCTGTCATGTTGTCTAACAGATATGTGGTCAGGAAATACCTGTTGAATTAATGAATATTGAATGAATTACACATTCTGTCCTTTAGGACATGATTCCAAGAAACAAAAAAGAGGCAAGAATTTTTATTCTCTGCCTCTGGGAATTCGGAGATGAACAACAGGAATGACAGAGACATAGGACAAGTAAAGGCACCAGGGCCCCAAGCGCAATGCATGTCGGTAGAGGCTAGCCCTGCAGTCTAAGGAACAGTTCCTCTCATAATAACAGGAACATGTCTAAGAGATCAAAGGGAAAGAAACTCATAACAGAGTCAATGCTGTGTTCGATTCGCAGAGTGGTGTGACTGTGCAGGATTTGACAGCATGAGGCAGGAGAAGGTCAAGTGTGGAAGTTCTGTGCTAATGAGAGTCACCTGACTGATGTCATTGTTTCAGATGCTCAAAGGAATAAGCCGGAAGCAGCCCCACCTCAGACTCCAATTTCTTCAAAAAGTCATCTGGACAGCCACTTTATAACTGCGGAAGAATGCCTAAAACTCTTCCCCAAGAGACTGAAGGAGTCATTCCGGGTAAGTGACTGTCCGCCGCTTCACTCCTGCAGCCCCACCTGCTCCTGGCCTTGCAGCCCACCAAGGGTGGAGTCCTGGTGCCCAGTCACTCCCAGTCACCACGGGACACGGAGTGTTTCCTCCACAGACTCAGTGTTGGTCAGAGAGAGCTGCATGGGGTGGGGGGCGCTTTTTAACTCTGAGACCCCTCTGCTCCCCGAGGGCCTCCCCAAGAACACTTTGTTGGGAGGAGAAGTAGGGAGACCCTCCTCATTTCTTGGGAGGGCAGGGCCGAGGAGCAGCGTAACAACTGAGGTACCGTGACTCTAGGATCCATTCATGCCCTCCACTTGTTCCTCGCCCAGCAAGTATCGCGCACTTGCCGTGTGCTGGCCTCTGCGCTAAATGCGGGAGATGGAGACACCAGCCCTGCCAGGGGGCCCGGTCTAATCCAGGACATGGAAGGTAAACAGACAATTCACGTACATGGTGATCGGCTGTTGTAGAAGGAACTGAAGTGTGCTATAGGGGCACAGGGAAAAGACCCCCTTAAGGAGGACTTCCTGGGGGGGGGCCTGCACTGAATTATAAGCCCCAAGCATGAGCTGGCCAGAAAAGCGGAGAGCAAGCCATAGATGACGCAGCTCGAGCCAGTTGATGGCAGACAGGAGACAGCTATTGCTGTTCTGCAGATGAGGAAACAGCGGCACCAGGTTTCTGGGAACATGTGATTTGTGCACTAGTGCACTTGAGGCAGGTTGCTTAGTTGCAAATCCCAGCTCTGCCACTTACTAGCTCGACCTTGGCTGAGATATTTAACTTTGCCATGCTTCTGTTTTCTCATCCATGAAATGGGGTTATAACAGTCCCCACTTCCTTGGGTTTTTGTGAGGCATGAATGTGTTAATGTATGCAAAGTACTTGCCAGGGTGCCTGGTGTGTTCTGTGAGTGCTCCAGAAAAGCTGTTTGTTACTGTTGTTGTTGCCTAAGGTCACACCGCATGCGCAAGGCTCTGTCTGGGCCCAGGCCTGTGTTTCCCACATGTGCTTCCTGCCAATGTGGCCCCAACTCCCTCGTGTCCATTAGCACCTGATGCAGCCCTTCCCCACGAGCTTACCTGTCTATTTTGGAAGCATCGCACTTGTACCTTCATGTTGCAGGTTCCTCCAAAAGGGGTTATTTACGATATAAAAGTAAGAACTGCTATGACTCAAGTGTCTAATTAAAATGTTTGGGGATTTTGTGGAAAGATCTGTCTATATTCACTCATTTATTAATTCACTCCAAATTATTCAGCACCTAATACATGTAATCACCATGCTAAAAGCTGTGGAAATCAATGTAACAGATGCTGCCTGGGCAGGCAGACTCTGACCCACTGGTGGCCTCTTCTTGTCAGGACCCGCTTTAGGGGGCTTTCCGGGGCTGCAGGCCTATATGCTTGCCAGTGACTCCTGCTACACCGCCAGCTCCAGGCCCTCATACCTCCCCAGACTCGTCTCTAGCAGTTTGGGGCATTTCCTCTTAGATGTCAAACTGAACACGGCCAAAATCACACTCCTGACCCCAACCCCTGCCCCAGTTTGCTCCTCTTGGGTCTTCCCGTCCCAGTAAGTGGCGCAATGGGCTGAGCAGAGTCCTTCAGACATGGCTGGTCCCAGGTCCTAGACACAGCTGGTCTCTATCACATCATCACAAACAGGCCTGGCCTTCAGGTGGCTCCTTGGCATGAAATTCAGTACTGCATTTTTTTTCTGATAGACAGAAGTAACCAAACGTTATGAAAGTTATATAAAAACATTGCGAGCAAGATTTTCATATGATCCAGAAATCTCCAGCACTATCTTTTTCTTCCTGACAGTACTGAAGTACAAGTCCCAGAAACTGAGAGCGTGGAAGGGAAGGAAACGCCTTTTTTGTTCCTTTCCCTTAACTCTTTGCATTAAAAGAAGGAGCTGGAAAGCATGGTTTATAATTTCCTGAGAGAAGCAAAATATGGCAGGGGTGTTCTGCACAGCCAGGTCTCCCAGAGTAACAGCCAAGACGCAGCCAGGCCGCCGCTTCCTCACGGTGGAGAGCGTCTGCACATGCAGGGTCACGAGTGCAGCATCACCCCAGGTTAAGAAGGGAGTGCTTTGACGCATGCATTTTGTTTTCAGGACTCCTACTCAGCCTTCTTTAAAACAGACACCGACAGGGATGGCATAATCAACATGCAGGACCTTCAGAGACTGCTGCTGCACTTGCTGCTCAACCTCAGAGATGAAGAATTTGAGCGTTTCCTTGGCCTTCTTGGTTTGAGACTTAGTGTCACTTTAAATTTTCGGGAATTTCAGAATTTGTGTGAAAGGAGACCGATCAGAACAGATGACGCACCTCAAAGACTCATTAGGTAAGAAGGCAGCTCGGTGTCTTTCATATACGATGGCCTTTGCCACCATAAAGCTCAGCATTTCTATTGTGTCCGCAAAGAATACAAAGAATGGAGTGATTATTTTTCCTTTTCTTAGTTCAAGGAAAGTCATACAAGGAATGTGCATTCAATGTAGAGCAATCAGAAAGTACAACCCTTGTCTCACATCTGCGAGCATTGTTTTTATATTTCTCTGGGTTCCAGTCTCTTCTCTATGCATATAAATGTATACGTGTACTTATTTTTTCTGTTTATTAATCTGGGGTCAAATACATATGCTTTTTGCTCAGCCTTTTCAAAGCCACGCTTGAGAGACCTTTGAGCACACTCTGCTCTGCCAAGGCTCGGTCCTCACACGGGGCCCACCGCAGGGCCAGACAGAGGGCTGTGTGTAAATTCGGTCCAGGCAAGCGGACACACGAACTTTCTTCAGGAGCTGATGCTTCCCACCTCCTTGCCACCTCCAAATGGTAATCTAGGTGAGAAGTGTGAATTGGGGAACCACAGACCATCTTTACGGTAATTGCCAGGAACTGAAAAGTTGTCTGTGCCCACTGCCTCAGGAGACTCAGGGACCCCCTTCCAGGCCCTCCCTGGGCCCTGCTGCCCCCGGCCCCTGCCCGGCGCCACTCGCAGTGAGGAGGAGGATCCCAGTGTCCAGTCAGAAAGAGTGGACACTCCTTGGAGGCATAATGGGGCCCACCGTCCAGGGATGGGGAACCCGTGGCCTTGGGCCACTTGTGGTCCTTTGCCTGAATCCGAATTTTGCAGAAAAAATCCTTTTAATGAAAGGAGTCACTCCAATGTGTCCCAGTTGGCTCTCTGCTGAGCTCTGTTGAGTGCTGACATGCATCAATGAAGTAGCCAGTGAGCCCGTCCTCGGCAGTTCTTGTGATGTTAGTATTTCTGAACTGCTATCTCTATTGTGCTAATCCAGAGGTGCGTTTTCTGATGCGATGGTGTAGCATCACAGGGGCATTCACCGTGCTGTTTTGTCCTTGAGGCATGCATGGCCCCTAGGGGCTCCAGGCAAGTGTCTGGGCAAGGGCAGAGAGTAAAGCCCCCAGAATCCACTGCCACTGTGCAACCATTGTGACACTTGGCTAGGCTGCAGAAGGCCCTCTGAAGTTGCACTTTAATTTTTTTCCCTTTTATTCATAGGTTTTATTTTGTCTATCCAAAAAAAAAAAAAAGCAAGCAAGAAAATGATTATAGAGTCTTCCTAAGCAAAATGATCATATAACATTTGGATACCTGCTTCTAATCATTCAGGTTCTGAGCAGCTTTCATGTGAGACTTGATTGCTTAACATTAAAACAAAACAAAACCCTGCCCAAAGAATTTTCTGGAGAATGTATGCAGAATGAACTTGGAAAATTTCAGCCACAAAGTGCAATCTTCTCAACCTTATCATTTGTATTTATTTATGTATTCATCATATATCTACTAAGGTGTGCCGTGTGCTAGGTGTCATCCCAGGACTAGGCGGTGCAAAGATGAGTAAGACTTAAATGCTCCCTTTGAGGAGCTCATGGTCGAATGTGAGACCGGAACAAAAATAAAGAGCTACATTGAAAGAGAAGATGATGGAAGTGCCACAGGGACACAGAGAGGGCAGAGCTAAAGCCTCTTGAGGTGCTCAGGAAAAGTGGGGACATTTGAACTGAATCTTGCAGTTTGAATAGGAGTTTGCCAGGTGCAGGCTAGAGGAAAGGTCACTCAAGGCCAGGGAACAGCATTTGCAAAATCACAGAAGTGGGAGTGTTGAGCACATTTGGGAAATGGGGAGAGGTTGTGTGTGGAGGGATGTGGCAGGGAAGAAGGCCAGGAGGGTAGGAAGGCAGGCTGTGAAGGAGCCTGCGTGCCAGGATGAGGAGTCATCCTTTGTCAGTGGGCAGGGGAGGCTTGTAAGCTGCGGAGTGAAGGACTCACACTGAGTTTTAGAACAATCCTCCAGCAGCCCCAGAAGGGAGGGTAGACAGACAGAGGAGAGGCTGCACCCTGGGGCCTGGCTTGGCCTCCGAGGGCTTGGTGGAGAGACAGCTCTGAGACCCAAACCAAGGCACTTCTTCCAAAAGCTGAGCCCTCCATGGCCAGGCCCCATGCTGTGCTTCCCGAAGACGTGTCCTTTACACCCCAGCAGCCCTGCAAGGAGGCATTCCTATCTGGCTTCACAGAGGAAGGAACTGGGGCTCAGAGAAGAGTTAGTGACATGTCCATAGGACATAGGTGATGGGGGGCAGGGCAGGGATTTGAGCCCTGGGAGCAGGTCTACCAGAGACAAATTGTCTTAATTTTCTTTCCTTGAGAACATCTTTATTTTTCCTTAATTCCTAAAAAGATATTTTTGCTGGATATAGAATTTCGATTTGACAATTCTATTGTTCCAGCACTTTAAAAATGTTGTTCCACTGTCTTCTGGCCTCCATGGTTCCTGGTAAGAAGTATGCAAATACTCAAATATTATTCCCCTATTTGTAAAGTGTCGTTTTTCTCAGGCTGCTTTCAAGATTTTTTCTTTCTCTTTGGTTTTCAGCACATTGTGTATGATGTGTTTGAGCATGTGGTTTTTGCTTTGTTTGCTTTGTGTTTTTAGTTTGTCCCTTTTGGAGTTTGCTGAGCTTCTTGAATCTGTATATTGATGTTCACCAAATTTGGGGAGTTTTCAGCTATTATTTCTTAGAGTATTTTTTTCTATACAATCTTTCGCTTCTTCTGGTACCTCGGTGACATGAAGCTTAGATCTTTTGACTTTGTACTACAGGTCTCTGAGACAATGTTATTTTATTTTCTCTGTTGTTAAGATTGAATTATTTCTGTTCATTTATTTTCAGGTTTATTGACTCCTCTGTTATCTCCATTCCACCACTGAGCCAATCCAGTAAAATTTTTATTTCTTTTTAAAATTTTTTGTATTTTTAATTGATAAATCATAGTTATACATATTTTGAGGTACATGTGATATTTTGATTAAATGATCAAATCAGGATAATTGGGATATCAATGGATATCCCAATTACCTTAAACATTTATCTTTTCTTTGTGTTGGGGGCATTATAATTTATCTCTTCTAGCTATAACATAGTTTTACAATAAATTATTAACTATCATTTTCCTACTATACTATCAAACATTGGAATTTATTCCTTCTACCTGACTTTATTTTTGTATCCATGATCCGGCTGCTCTTAGCTGCCTCTCCCTCCTGCCCCCCAAGTCATCTGGTAACCACCATTGACTCATTTCCTCCACGAAATCCACTCTTTTGGCTCCTACATGTGAGTGAGAAACATGATATTTGTCTTTCTGTGCCTGCCTTATCTCACTTAACATAATGTTTTCCAGTTCCATTCATGTTGCTTCAAATGATAGGATTTCAGTCATTTTTATGGCTGAATAATATTCCATTGTGTATATACCACATTTTCTTTATCCATTCATCCATTGATGGACACTTAGTTTGATTCCATATTTTGTCTGTTGTGAATAGTGCTGCAATAAACATAGCAGTGCAAGTATCTCTTTGATATACTGATTTCCTTTCTTTTGGATATATAGCCAGCAGTGGGATTGCTGGATCATACGAGAGTTCTATTTTTGTTTTTTGAGGAACCTCTGTACTGTTTTCCATAGTGGCTGTGCTACTTTACCTTCCCACCAACAGTGTAGGAGTTTCCACTTTCTCTGCATCCTCGCCAGCATTTGCTCTTCTAACTGGGTGAAATGATATCTTGCTGTGGTTTTGATCTGAATTTCCCTGATAATTAGTGATGTTGAGTATTTTTTCATATACTCATTGGCCAAAAATTTCATTTCAATCATTGTATTTCGAAGTTGCCACTTGGTTATTTTCTTGTTTTTTTTTCTTTCTTCTTCTTCTTCCTTCTTTCTTCTTTCTTCTTCTTTTTCTTTTCTCAGAACTTCTGTCTTTCCATTCTTTTCAAGGATGTTTGCTCTCACTTCATGAATATAATAGCTGCTTTAAAATGTGATAATTTCAACATCTGGTTAATCTTAGGGTTTGTGTCTGTTTTCTTTTACCTTGATAATTATTGAGATTTTCCTGTTTTCCTGGCTCTTTGTATAATTTTGGATTGTATCCTGGATATCTTAAATATTTTATTATGACACTCTGGTTCTGTTAAAATCCTCTGTAGTGTGTTGGTTTGTTTTTTTGTTTAGCGGGCAGTCAACCCAGTTAGTTTCACACAAGTCCTGACCTGCTTTCTGTGGTTGCAGTGTGAGTTTAGTTTTCAAAGTCATTGCAGCACTATTCAGGGAAGCCCACGTACGCCCCACGCAGGGGCCAGTCTGACTGCACAGTGGTCGAGTTCTCACAGCCATTGCCATGCTGCTGTGGATGAGTTCCACGCAGGCGCACAGCAGAGCTGGACGTGGAACTTCCTGCACAGATATGGGGGATTCCTTCTTCTAGCTCTCTTCGCTGTGATTTTCCCCCACACTCTCCATCCCCCAGGGGCTACTTTTTTTGGTCTCCTGGCCAGAAAATCTAAATTTTTAGCTTATTTGTACTGCTGTGCACTTCTCACAACTGGGCACCCCCCCAGGGTAACATGGTGAGAGAAAAAACCCACAGAGACCCCCAGCATTCACAAGGGCCCCCTTTCCCATAGCCTCTGGTCAGAGAGAAGAATTTCAGAGTTTAGGGACCTATTTGGCCACTGCTGTTGTTGGCACCACTACAAAAGTACAGTCTCAGAACTGGATTTGCCTCAGATCAGGACTAGGAGAATAAAAAGAAACAAAAAAGGGGGATTTTGTCCCTCAGGAGCCCTCCTTCCTGGTTCCTTGGTCAGAAAGACAGGCTTGCTTTTGGAGCTTTTTCTGTCCACATCTGCTGCGTTGTTCCAGAATTAGGACCGCCCGTAAGCCTAATCTGGGAATATGGAAGGAAAACCCCATGAAACTCACAACTGTGTATTTCTTCAAGGTTTGATTTCCCTCTCCATCAGCCCCCTATTATTTATTTTTTAGTGTCCTCAGAGAGTTACTTCTGTATTCTGTGCGGGAATTTTGGTTGTCATAAGAGGGGGAGAAAGGGTGAAGTGTGTCTGCTTGTCTTAACTGGGACCAGAAGCATATCCCTGGACTCTTGCATGGCCTGGAGTGTGTCCCCAGGGTCTTCCCACAATGCCACAGTGCAGCTCCCTGGCCTTCTGCTGAAGTGTCCCCTCCCCACGTCATTCTTGGTCACATGCAGTAGCTGAAGTTATCTGATTCACTTATTTTTCTGTCTGTTTGTTCTAAGTCCCCCCTTCACAGTGTGAGCTCTTTGAGGACACGGACTCTGTCCGCATTGTTGGTTGTTGTGTTTGCAGGACCTAGAGCAGCACGTGGTGACTGCTCCTATGTTTTTGTGACTGACAAGACTAGCTGATAGGAAGGCTGGATCTGACTGATTGTCAAGGTCTAATGAGCCAGGCAACAGGAGAGGAAGTACCTGCTGGAAAACCACCTGATCTCTCTAGAGGGTCAAGTATGTAAAATGAGAAAGGGAAAAAATGGATGGAAAATCAGTAGGACTCTCTGAGTTGAGCACAGGTAACTACGGAAATAATCAAGCTTTATGACCTAGAAAAGAAACCGGGTTGTGAGGGCCAGGGGGCTGTTTGGATATGTGTTCAGATAGTGACTCTGCTGAGATGGCACATGCCTCTTGGGGGCTCTGTGACAGCACTTTTGGGGAGGTCCAGGTGAGTCCCTGGGTGCAAGTGGGATCTAGGAGTCTATAGGTGAAGGCAGGAGAATATACCTCATTAAGACTTGCAATCCTTTTAATCAAAAGTTGTAAAATGCAGCATAATCCCATGAACTTTCCAAATCCTTTACTGGTAAAGTCACGGTAGGGAATGAGGCTGGCTGAGCTGTGACTGCCTTTCCACCCTGGAAGTTCCATGGTTCTGTGGAGTCCGGTAGGCAGTTGGAGAGAGATGAGGAAGAAAAGCAGGTGAGGCTATGGGACCAGTGGTGCAGATTTCTGGCCAGCACGTGTAGCTGAGGACATGAGAAAGGATGACCTCTCAGAAGAGAATGGGGAGGCAGGGAGAGGTCAAGGGCAGTGGAGGAGGAGACTCGCACAATGAGGGCACACTGGCCAGGGCCTTGAGAAGTTCATGATGGGCTTCCAGATTTCCGTGCTCGCCTGGTGTGTTCTCAGGCATGGGAAGATCCAAGGTGCCCAGTTCCTTCTGCCCGGTCTCCCCTGAGCTGCCTGCGGCCTGGCCAGGGGCTAGGAGCACAGGGGCTTTTTATCAGTGTCTTCAGTGTCCATCCTGTGAGTGAATATGACAGAATTTTGATCGTCTTTAAGCCCTGCAAGCCTAACCTTGGGCAATTAGCTGAGACAGAGAAGTCTAGAAGCCACATCCCCCCGTGCCTCAGCTGTTTCCTTTCGTCTGTGCTCCATCTTGCAAATCCAGACAAAAGTTTTTAGTTGTTTTCTTCCTAAGACACTTAATGTTATATTGTGTTTTCCCCCCTCTGAGAATAAATGAGCCCTGTTTGTTTTGTTTGCTGAAAAAAAAAAAAGTTGAATAGCATTTATCTGAAAATAAACAAGGACTTACAAAATTTAAGAAGACTTCCCTAACACGCAGCTGGGGAAATAAGACTGTATTTTAAGAATTAAGTTAGACCAGATGTGGAACAACAGACTTTAATGGTATCTTTGAAACAAACAGGGGATAGGGGAACCCCTTGAGAGATTAATGAGCCCATTAAATTTAAACACAGTTATTTATTATTTTTTCTTCTTTTAAGACCAAAACAGAAGGTCACAGATTCAGAACTGGCTTGTGAACAGGCTCATCAGTATCTTGTTACCAAAGCGAAAAACAGATGGTCAGACTTGTCTAAGGTAAGAAGGTGATTATTTCCTTAAAAGGAAAGAAAATCTATTTCAGTGTTTCAAGATCACTGGGATGATCAAGCTATTTAGACCCAGCCACTGAGATGGGAAAAACTCTGTATACCCAACCTGGTGACTCCTTTTATTCCCAAAAGACTTTTTCACACTAAATTCTCACATTCAAGGTCAACTGATGTTTACAAAGATAAGTAATTGTAGAAGTTAGGGTTAGAAATTCCTGGCATTATTTCAGGCTTGACGTGAATTAAAAATTTAAATGAAAAATGTTAAGATGCTGTCATACTTAATTTTACATGATATAAACATGCATTTTAAAGAGCTATTTTCCCTGGTCTTGCCAAAATTATAGAAGCACATTTATCAGCTGGTACCCTCCATGTGCAGTCATGTAAATTATGATTATGGGATATATAATCTGACAGTGGCAATGACAGCTATACCTATAGCATAATAGAACTGAATGTGCAAAACGGGGCTTGTCCGAAAATCTAGGACGGCGTATGGGATCACCATTTTGTAATGCAACAAGGACACAGTAACTTTCCTCTAAGAAGCACTTTTAAAACTGCATTATGCAAGTATTTTCATATTATTTTGAAGAATGTCTCTGCTTCGTTTCATTTGGTTGTTTTCTTTCTGTGTTTGCTCTTTCTTGGCCTGTGCCCAAAATGAAGTTCTCTTTTAAGTCCCATAGAGTGGACTGTCTGTGCTGGCCCAGGCTGGCCAGTCACATAGACCAAACCACCGTGAGGCCCACTGAGGCAGGGCCCACCTTTCAGAGCAGCCCTCTGGGCGGCCGATTGCAGGGTAGGGTCTGGCTTGAAACTACAGCCAACACAGGGCACGTCAGCTGGGGAGAGAGCAGGACGTGGGTTTGGCACCATCCCCTACTCCGTCTCCACCAGCTTCTCTTTAACCTTCAGCTCACTGGGGTCTAACCTGGGAAAGACAAGGGCCCCTTGCTCTCCAGCAGCCTCCTCTCAGCTGGGCCTGCGCTCTGCCTCTCCTCGTCCGCACTCCCCGCTGCTCTTCTCCTGGCCTCTCTCCCCTCCCCTGCCTGCAGCCAGACCAGCCTCCCAGCCCCCACCTGCCAACGCTGCTCTCCGCAGACCCCAGGGCCCTTCCCAGCTGCGTCCTTCCCTGCTTTGCTTCATTCAGCATGTCCACCGAGCACCAGTCGTGTCCTGGGATCTGGGGTAACCGAGGCAGGTCTGATCCCCGCCTCCTGGAGCTTAGAGACCAGTGGAGGTGACAGTCAACAAGCAACAAAACAGATTATTAACAAGGCAGATCAGTGCTGTGAAAAAAATAATAATAAACAGGCTGTAGGAGAGTGACTGGTGGGCTGGGGAGGTCTTTATTTCTGCCATCTACCATGTCTTGTTAGATTTATATCTAAGTATTTCATTTTTGGTGGTGCTAATGTAAATGGTATTGTATTTTTAATTTCAAATTCCACTTGTTTATTGCTGATATATAGGAAAGTGATTGACTTTCATGTACTAATCTTGGTATAATTCCTTGTCAATTCTAGGAGGTTTTTTTGTTGTTAATTCTTTTGTATTTTCTGCATAGACAATCACGTCATCTGTGAATAAAGACAGTTTTATTTCTTCCTTCCCAATCAGTATACTTTTTATTTTGTTGTCTTAATGGATCAGCTAGGACTTCCAGCACAATGTTGAAAAAGCAGTGAGAAGAACATCCCTGTCTTGTTCCTGACCTTAGCAGGAAATCTTTTGGTTTCTCATCATTAAGTGTGATGTTAGCTATAGGTTTTTTGAAGATATCATTTATCAAGTTGAGGAAGTTCTCTATTCCTTGTTTACTGAGAGTTGTTGTCATGAATGGGTATTGAATTTTGTCAAATAATTTTTATGCCTCTATTGATATGATCATGTGGTTTTTCTTCTTGTCTCTGTTGGTGTGATGTATTACATTAACTGATGTTCAAGTGTTGAACCAGCTTTGTATACCTGGGATAAATGCTACTTGGTCATGGCATATAATGGTTTTTATACATGGTGGGATTCAACTTGCTAATATTTTGTTGAGGACTTTTGCATCTGTATGCATGAGAGATATTGGTCTGTGGTTTTCTTTACTCATAATATCTTTGGTTTCGGTGCTGGAATCATCCTGGTCCATAGAATGAGGTAGGCAGGTTCCCTCAGCTTCCGTCTTCCTGCCATGGGTCCTGCTCATGGGGGTCTGCTCTGGTAAGTTGTGTTCACCTGTCTCTCTCTCCAACTTTGGGGGCAATGGTTTGCCATGTAACCTCACTTTTCTTACGATCTGAGAAGAGGTGTTGATTTTTCAGTGTGTTAGGATTTTGACTTGTTATTGGGACAGAATGGTGACTCCCAAGCATTTTCATGCCAGGCCTGCTGCATGTTTTTAAAGGGACTTTGAAATCCTGCAGACTAAATTTTTCAAAGCGTATTTTTGAAATTGTGAGTATATAAAATGTACATGTATATTTTAAATAAATTTACAGTAGTCACCATGTAACCACCATCCAGATGAAGGAAACGAATATTGTCACTATCTTAGAGCAGGAGTTGGCACACCTTTTCCATAAAGGGCCAGACAGTAAATATTTTTGGCTTTGTGGGCAAAAGGCTTCTGCCACAGTTACTCAACCCTACTGCTGAAAGGGTTGGTGCTATCAGAGTCAATTCTTTCCATTCTAGTGGATGTGTAATAGTATCTCATTGCAGCTTTAATCAGCATTTTGTTGGTTATTAAATGAGATTGAGTATCTTTTCATTTGTTTCTTCATTAGACAGATTTCCTTTTTAGTGAAGTGCTTGCTAGAGACTTTGCAGTTTTCAGACTGGGTTGTTGGCCTTTTTTTCATTGGCCGATAGAAACTCTACTGTGGTCACAGTGTGCACTGCTCTGCGGGTCCTGCTCTTTTGTAAGTAATATGTGACGCACATATCCTCTCCCAGTTTGTATTCTGTGTTCTCGCCCTTTTTATGTGGTATCTTTTGAAGAATATAAGTTATTTTTAGCAGTCAAATTTATTAACATTTCTCTATTGGTCTTATTTAAGAAATTCTGTCTCACCTTGAAGTCATGAAGATATTCTCTCACATTCTCTTATGTACAGTTTCAACTTTTACATTCAGGTCTTGAAATCTGGACTGGCTGTTTCCTGTGTGTTGTGAGGCAGGGACCCAGTTTCATTTCTTCCACACAGAGGTCCAGCTGTCCTAGCAGCAGTCACTGTGAAGTTCATCCTTGCCCCAGGGACCTGCAGCATCACCACTGTCCTATCTCACAGCCCACAGGTCATTCTGGGCTCCTCATTCTGTTCCCCTGTTCCACTGGCACCTACACTGTATCTTGGTAGTCACCATAACATAGTGACACTAATACATCTTAATTAGCTGGTTGGCAAGTCTGTCTTGTTATTCAAAAGTTTTAAATCAGTTTGTCACATTCCACAAGGAAAAAAAACCTGTCACAATGTTTGTTTGGAGAGAAATGACATCTTTACTATTTGAGTCTTCTAATTCATGAACATAGTATATCCCCATTTATTTTTATCTTCTTTACTATCTTTCAATAAAGTTTTATACTTTTCTGTATAGAGTTATTTCTTACATATCATTTATAGATTTATTCCTGGGACTTTCTGTTTTTGATGCTATTGTAAATGTTATCTTTTAAAACCTCGTTTTCTGTGTCTGATATAAAAAGTGTAATTGATTTTGCCTGTTGATGTAGAATCCAGCCTTTTGCTAAATTCACCTCTTACAATAATTTATTTATGGAATTCTTTGTATTACTGTGTATACAATCATGTCATCTGTGAATAATGACAATTGTATTTCTTCCTGTCCTATTGTTATACCTTTATTCCTTTTACCTGTTTAAAGTGGCTGAGGCCTCCAGTACAATGTTGAATACAGGATGTTAGAGATATTCTTATCTTGTTTCTGATCTTAACGGAAATGTTCTTTCACCAGGAAACATAATGCTTATGGAGGATTCTGTAGATGAGCCCTTATGTTTACCTCATAGTGTTGTTATGAAGAGGGTTAAATGAAGTAGTACTTGGAAACAGTGTTGAGCACTGTTTAAGACAGTGTTGAGCACTGTGTGTATCAACTGTTGCTCTCATCTGTCGTCCTCTTAAATGCCTGGCAAATCCCCAGGTATCTTTTGCACCCTTCAAGGACATAAAAATGGTGCCATATCATCTTGTCATAATAGTTGGAGCCTGATGCCCCTCATTTGCCCTCTTACAGCCAGAGGACCAAAACCAAAATATCACTGAGACCATAATCCTGAATTTCATATCTCAGAGTCTAGGAAATAATTTCTAATAGTTTGTAAACCCAAGTTGTTGGTCAGAAGAATCTATGTGTCACTCATTTACCCAGAAACAGCCCTCTTTCAATATATAACACTTGTTCCTACTTTGCTCTATCACCTTCTTTCAGGAATGGTGAGGATATCTAGAACTTAGATAAAATGGTAATCAAGTAGGTGGATGGGGAGAGAAATGCCTTAGATTGTTCCAGACATTGACTATTGAAAATCTTTTGTGCTGTTGTAAATACATTTTATGTGTTACTAAACGCCACCTTCTAATATTGTAGAATTTTATAGAAACTGATAATGAGGGCAACGGCATTCTTCGACGACGGGATATAAAGAATGCTCTGTACGGTTTTGATATTCCCCTCACACCAAGAGAATTTGAAAAGCTTTGGACGAGGTAAGTACATGTGAAGACTGGCTGTTTTCCCTTCTGATGGTCTTGGGTTGCTTGCTGCAGCAAACTCAGCACAAATCTTTCATAACTTCAGGATATGGTGACGGTGTGTCTGTCTTGTGTCCTGTGTCCTTGTTCCTCATTCCGCGTTCCTCACAGAAAGCAGCCTTGGTGCACAGGCTGGTCACCAGGAACGTGGAGAACCAGGGTTATCACTCATCATCAGTACTGGACTCGAGAGGTCTGCACTTCCAAGGACTCGGGAGTTCAAGCCCATGCTTGTACTGTTTTAGAGAAATAAGACACTCTGCAAAGATTTAACTCAGTATAACTCATGCAGCAGACACATATGCAATGGGTAAAGGAAAAAATGGTTTTTCCTGATTGCCTAAAGGTGGAAATCAGTGTCACACAACTGTTTTATAGGTAAATCATTTGTGGGAAGAAAATAACCAAACTTTTGGCAACTTGGAGTAGTTTCCTGAGGGTTTCTTAAACTGAAAATAGTATCTAATGCTGGTTCCATTTTTCAAAATGTACTTTAGATTTAGCTGTGTTCGAGCCAGGCCCCAGTTATGCTATTCCCTGTGCAGCTAAGTTTCCAGGCCACTAACAAAGTGGTCTGTTTCCAAGTTCCAGACCCATCTTAGAATTGCTTCCTTCTTCATTATGTGTTTGTTGCCACTTGCATTCCCCCAGGATGGCACACCAATATTGTGCGTCCACTCAGGAGGCCAGCTCAGGAAACAGTTCGTATAATTCCTTAGCTTTTCATCCGTTCAAAACGGAAGGCTGAAATGTTGGCCAAGTTTAGAATTAGGTGGGTTGTTTTGTGTCTAATTTAGAAAAGCAACTTGAAGTCGTACAAAATCCATGTTTTTTTTAAGATCAGTTCCAACACAGGGCCAATTTAGACTTCTCATCCATTTTCTTTTTCAGTAGATTACATTAGTTCTAACTGAGCAATAAAAAGATCCTTGTGCAGCAGGCAAATGCATCGCCCTCCCACTCTGTAGACCTTTTGGATGATTTACAGATGACTGCATGGTCCTTGTCCTCAGGGAGCTGTCAGGACACAGAGAGCATCCCCACAAACAGCTAGAGGCCATGCCGACCACATTAAACACCGGAGCATAGAGCATGTTCCGCACTTGGGAGTCAAGGAGCACGGGGGCCGGGGGACCAGGAAGCTGTCGTGATGGAAGGGATGTGGAAATAGAATTTCTGGGAGTCGAGATGGAGAAGGGGACATTCTGAGTCAGGAAATTGCCCTGTTGGTGGAGGGTGATCCTATCAGGAGTGGCATTGGGCCCCCAAGGCCAGAAAGGAAGGGGAGGCCCATCCCCTTCCCAGGTTCCAGTTTTCAGACGTTATTGCCCCGGCACCCGGAACAGTGGAATTTGAGTGGGGTTGTGATGTGAGCAGAGCTGTAGTTTAAGAAGATGAGTCAAGAAACAGGTTAGGGGAGGGGCTGGCTGGGGGCTGTGGCCCTGGAAGACCACTGCCTCCATCAGTTGGGACAGGAAGAGCCTGGGCTGGGGACTGGCCGTGGGAGTGAGGGGCACTGGAGTCCAGGGTCCCCCGTGAGGGATCCCCTGTGGGAATGAGAGCACATGTACCCTCTTCCCCTGGGTGGGACAGACCCTGTTTCCATTTTCATTGGAGGAGATTCTCATGTTGCTTTTGACTAAAGTTTCTTTATACATTTATGAACATTATTATGAAATGTATAGATTTTTACCCTGTGTCGACAACTACTTTTGTTTAGTTGATCTTATTCCGTGCATGATGGATGGTTAAAGTGGCATCTGTGCATCCAGGTGCATGGGCCTGACTCCTGTACCCCCTGCTGTGTGGCCCCTATCAGTTATTTAACTTCTCTGTGCTTAATGCTCTTCATCTGCAAAGCAGGACTAGTGTCCCCTATCACCCAGGGACTCTGTGAGGCCTGGTTGAGGACCCCATGTGCAGTGCTAGCACAGGACCTGGCACACGGTAACCACTCATTAAACTTAACAGACCCTCTCCCATTTGTTCATTCAGCAATGCACACTGAAAACCTGGCAGTGTGGTTCTGTGTTGGGCTGAGGATGACCACAGTGAATAAACAGTACAGAGCTCTCCCCTAAGATGCTCTTGTGGTCTTGGAAAGAGAAATACTTGCTCATTACGTGCAGTGTCCCCAGGGGACTGGCGAAGGCCTCAGAGGTCAGTGACTGATGAGCTGGGCTTTTAAACTGAGTTATTTTAAGATGACTTTTTTCTCGCATAACAAAATTAATTTATGAAGAAGTGGAGAGGTGCAGGACTTACAACGAATCTGGTTTGCTAGAGAAGCAAATTTGAAGGCTGTAGAAAAGTCCAGTTCTTGTGCGATAATTTCTCCGTGCCCTCCTTTCACTCAGAGAAGCCCTTTCAGTTCTGGACAGCACCTCTTTTGGTCGGGACGTATTGCCTTCGTGATGCTGCCGTGCCCTTTATTCTCTCTCGGCTCAATGGAGCAGTTACCAGTAAGCTTTGAAAGTTTTGGCACCTATTATTTTGATTTTTTCTCATTAGACGAACTGTTTCTTAAAAAGTATTTCATGCTATATCTACATTTTAAAAATCAATTTAAATTATTATTGATTCAGGATTTTATTAGTTGCTGTTGGTTTCTTCCCCCAATTATTTTTACTATGTTAAAATACACGTAACATACAATTTACCCCCTTAACCAAATTTAAGCATACAATTCAGCGGTATTCAGTACATTCATAATTGCAACCACCACCACCCAGCTCCAGAACTCTTCATCTTGTGAAACAGAGATTTTTAAGGTGACTGTGAAGCTGAGTTAGTTTGAGTGGCACATGTGTCAAGCTAGGCTAGCTGTGGTAACAAAGAGGGCCAACATCTCAGGGGCTTCCCCCAAAATGACATCATGGCCTAGTGTGGGTGTGGGGGATGCTCTACCCACAGGATCATTCAGGAACCAGGCATCCCACCATGCCCTGGACCTCTGGGTCTGGCCACCAGCAAAGAGGAACAAGCACAGAGGATGGCATGGTCAGCTTTGCCGGGGTCAGGCCTGGAAATGTGGCCATCGCCATGTTCCTTGGGCCGGATCCACTCACATGGCTGTGCCCTCCTGCGAGGGAGGCTGGGGGAAGCGATCTGCATGCGTGTGCAGGAGAGAAAAAAAAACAGAGATGGGGGAACTCACAATGGTGTCTGCCATACATGGAATTACCCGTAAGGAGAAGGGGAGAGGACATTCGAGGCAGAAGAGACTCAGGCCTGTGTTCATCAGTGTCCAGGCAGGGAGAACAGAAACCACTCTCAGTACTCACAGCCAAGCGCAATTTAACGCAGTGAATGATACCAAAGGTGTCCGAAGGGCTGAAAGTCTGAAAAGGGGAATGTGGCATTAATCAGAAACCAGGGGGCTGCTGCTGCCCTGGGCTGGCGGAGCAGGAGAGGACGGAGTAGCTACCCAGAGGCTGGAAACTGCTCCCCCGCCTTGGGGGCCAGAGGGAAATGTCTTTGTGATCAAGAAATTGCCATCGACCTGGGCTGCAGCCCACAACCCAGCCCGACTCGGTACCACTGATGTTGTTGTGGAAGCTGCTAGAATCTCAGCTGCTGTGCTGAGCAGGAGCCACTGCCACTGCCTACCTGGAGGGGCCCCTGAAAACAGCATGGCTGTGCCCTCATCCCCGCCTTGTGATCTGGCAGACCGCCCAGGAGCAGCCCGGTGGGTGGCACAGAGGACGTGCAGAAGGACGAGCATGGGGTTTGGAGCCACCAGACAAACAACCTCCTAAAGAGCAGAGGAGGACGCCACCTTCTGGGCCTGCTGGATAACCTGGGTGGCAGAAGACACACAGCAGGGACCGGCCGGCATAACCTTGCCCTGAATGTCAGGGGAGAAGTAGGAAAAAGCCCTGGGCAGGTCCACATTCTAGAAAGATCGCCCTGGCTATGAGGAAGCTAAGCCAGAGACAAGCCTGGAGCACAGAGGTAATGAGGGGCTCTCCAGTGGTCCAGCAGAGAAGAGGCGTGAGCCGTGAACTCTCCCGGTTGGTGCTAGGAGGCCTGGAAGGAAGTGAGGGTTTGAGAGAGATGCAGGAGGTGAAAATTCGCCTATAGTGGCCTGGAAGGAGAAGCTACACGAGAGGGAAATAAGGTGCTCCTCGGATTCAGTCTGTGAGTCGTGCGCGGAAATTAGGAAGACCCCCGAGGAGGCCAAGCAGCCCACAGCAAAGGCTCTGCTCTGAGCTGGCTCCTGCACCCCTGCCCAGGCAGGCGGACCGAGCCGAGGGGCCGTGGGCCAGCGGCTCATCTCCTCTGGGCTGCGGCCACCTATCGAATTATGCAAACTAAACAGCATAATGTATGTAGAGGACTGGGCGTATGTAAGCATAAAAGTTAGCAGTAAAATGACAATATAGATTTGAAAAAATTCTAATTGTAATGTTAATGCACACTCATCTGTGAAGACTCAGAGAATCCAGGAAAGGAAAAGGAACATGAAGGAAAGGGAAGACAATGATAAATCAGCCTAACCCACTCAGCAGAGACGGGCAGCCCACCGGCGTACTTTCCCCTGCTTTCTCTCCGTGTCGATGTAACATCGGTTTAATCATCCTCGCCCTCCTCTCCATCACCCCAGCAGGAGGCATCACAAGTGGCAGGAAGGGGCTCAGTGGCTGCGATGGCTTGGCAAGGCACCCAGGAGCCTCCTTCAGTTGCCCTAACGACAGGAAGGTGTTCGGGGCCCCAAACAGTGGCAGAGACGGGCCCTCTCGCGACGTGACTGAAGCACTGGCTCCCCGATGTTCCTGCTGAACGGGAGCTGCAGGGACGTGAGGAGAGCCAGGGCCAGCCTGACACACGCTGTCAGCTCAGGAGTCTGAGCAGGCCTGAGTCGATCGTCAGAATAGGAGAGCCCCTAAAAAACTAAATAGAAGCAAATAGGAAAACAGCATTGTGCTCTTTTGAAAACCTGAAAATAGAAAATATGGCAGAATATAGTCATGAAAAAAAATTTCCACATCCATTATTCATTCACTCAACATTTATTAAGCACTACGAAGTGTACTATTTTAGAGCTTCAGATTAGTCTGGAGGGTCTAGTTTATGCTGCAGAAATAAATTAATAAATGAACCTCCAAATCTCAGTGGCTTAGCACATCAGTGTTTTATTTCTTACCCACCCAAAGTCTGCTGCATGTCTAGTGGCTCTTACGGACAACTCCCTTCCAGCAATGATTCGGGGATCTGGCCAGCTTTCAGCTTATGTTGCCATCATCTCAGTGGGGGGCTCCACCCACTGGGGCGGGAACTACAGAACTGGAGGCTCACACATGGGCTTTCAGGGGTTCAGTCTGAAATGCCAGGCTTCTGCTCGTGGCCCATTGCCCAGGGCTAGTCAAGGGGCCCAGCTAACAGTACAGGGCTCTGCAGTTGGGGATGGGGACATGGATGTCAAGTGAGCCCTGGATATCACAGGCTGGCTAATGGAGGGTTAAGGGGACAAAACATTGCAAGCTTGGAGGAGGCTCCTGTGAAAGGAACCCTGCTGACTGAAGCCAGACTGGGGGCTCTTAGCATGAGATTTCAAGAGCAATAAATTTGATTGGACTTTGGAGAGCCTGCTAAGGATAAATGACAAGGTAGAAGTGCATTCATCCATTTACTCATTCCAGCAACCGTTAAGCAGTCGTTTTTTGAAATTTTCTGTGTGCCAGGCCCTGTACTAGATTCTGGAGCTCCAGAGACAAAAGGCAGTCCCTGCCCTCAAGTTGCTCATAGCAAGATAAACATCCAAATGCAGTGACGGCAGCCGCATGTCAGGAGGGAGAAGTGTGGGTAGCTGGCGTGGGTGTCCAAGGAGGGACTCCCAGGAGACGTGACATCTAAGTTGTGTCTTAGTAAACAGTCATTAGCCAGGAGGAGAAGCCAGAGGTGGGATAAGGGCATCCCACTGGCAGAGGCACTAGCAGAGCCAGAGGCAGGTAGGAAATCCCAGGACAGAAGAGGAAAGATGCAGAGGACCAGGCGCTGCTTATACGGGAAGAACCCGGGACTGACACCTGTCTGGGAAGGGGAAGGCCAGGCCCAGGGGGTACTCGCTGTCCTGCTGGGGCTGGGGAAGGCTCACCCCCGGGGAGCTGCTCAGCCTTGTGAGCACCTTCTGTAGCCTCCTTTCGTCAGGTGGAGTTCGGCTATCGTGGATCTAAAACAAACTTTGTGGGAAAGCTGTGAAGAGGGTTCATTATAAAAACACATCAAAGAGAAGACCAAAGCAGGAAAGCAGCAGGCTCAGAAATATCTGTGTGGACTATTCACTGTGCAAAACCAGCTACCAGACAGACTTGCTGAAAAGCTTTGGAGATAATTTATGCACATTTCTTGAAATGGTAGGTAAATTGTATATAAGTGTTCAAATATAAAAAAAAAAAGAGAGATCACGAAAAAGCGTCTGTGTCATGTGCAGCAGCTCATGAGGAATGAAATACTTGGGGCTTTCAGTTCACAAGAAGCGAGGTCATTTCTGTTGGCTCGACCTAGGCAGTACCTAGAGAGAACCTACCTACTCAGTGCCCAGCTGGCAGAACATCTGGGCAGAGAGCCTCCAGATGGGGAAGGGTTCAAAAAGGTTGAGTGAAAAGGGTCTTTCGCTTAGAAAAGAGATTTGGCCAGGCACCATGACTCACGCCTGTAATCCTGGCACTCTGGAAGGCCAGGGCAGGAGGATCGCTTGAGCTTAGGAATTTGAGAGCAGCCTGAGCAAGAGCGAGACCCCATCCCTACTGAAAATAGAAAACGTAGTGGACGTTGTGGCTCATGCCTGTAGTCCCAGCTACTCGGGAGGCTGAGGCAGGAGGATCGCTTCAGCCCAGGAGTTTGAGGTTGTTGTGAGCTAGGCTGACGCCACAGCACTCTAGCTGGGATGAATCTTTAGAGTGAGACTCTGTCTCAAAAAGAAAAGAAAGAAAAAGAGAAGATTTAATGGCATGTGATTGTAGGAGTTGAGTTTTTAAAGTGCTGTGTACGAGGGGTATCTGGAAACTATCCAGCCATTGTTAATAAGTAATTTTCATACTACATGGTGAATACTTTCCAGCAGTGCTCATATGAAGAAGGTTAAACTTGGAGACATGCTGGCCAGGTAGGCCCTTAGCTCGGCCTCAAGAACTTTGCAGTGATTAAAGTCAGCTAGGACTCTAGGGCGCAATCCTTGAAGGAGGACTGGGTTTCTCATCTCGGCATGGCTGTTCCGAAGGCTGGATCACCACTTACTGGGGAGCATGGAGGAGGGATCCGGGCCCTGGAAGGGCCGTGGAGCAGATGGTGGCTGATTTGTGATTCCGTCAGAACTTCCTGAATGTGCCCATTGGGCAGCTGGACATTTTCATTTCTCAAGAGCAGCCATTTGAGCTACCAGACCACCCTCCAAGATGGTACCTGAGATAATTCCTGTGTCCTCTGCTGCACAGTGCACCACGCCTGCCTCTGTTGCCTGGCCTGGCCATCAGTGGGGCTTATACCACCCTCCTGACTGTGCCCTCTAATTCTGGGGCCTGTGGTGTTCGAAGGCACTTCTGTAATTTATCTAAGAATCAAGTGCCTAAGCTGAGCATATAGGGCTAAGGCTTTCCCAGCAAAGCAAAACAATCAATGTGAACATATCCAAATTATGTACACAGCTGAATTGTGTGTACAATAAATGGGCAGAGTGTGATCTGATTATATCATAAATTAGTGGCCATTGCCATATGTAAATGCGAGTTTTTATGGGTCCTCTGTTTATGTACACATTTTTCCTAGCACATCTGTTGCTGAACCATTTTAAAATTCAACCTTTATAGGCAAGTTGATTTTTTGTAATGTTACACAAAGGATTATATAATGAAGGGTGAGGTTATGTAAGCTGAATTAACTCTCTTATTATTCACATTCATAACAATATTTTAGTTGCAATTGTGCAATCTGGTCTTCTGTTCCTTTGCGATGAGAATAGAATATGTATAATCTTTATTAATGAAGTAATTAAGAAGTGCCTTTTCATTCAGCTCAAGTGTCATGATTCAGAGTTTGTTGTTGATAATCTCTTGAGTATAACACACCAAGAGGGGAGTCCTTCCTGAGAAATATACTTCCTTCATGTTCATTAGCTCAACAGATATGAATTGATAACTTAGTTTGTGCAAGACGTGTTGCTGGCTGGGCACTGTGAGTTTATAAAGATGAATCAGGCGTAGTTCTCCTTAAGGAACTTGCTGTCTTGCAGGGAGATAAGACATTGACTTAGAAAGCGGAATGACAGGATGTGGTAGAGCCTTCGGGTGGCAAATAGCAACAGCAGACGCCAGCGTGCACCCCTGTGTATCTGACCCTGGTCCCAGGCCCCACGTGCACTAACGCATCCGTCCTCCTCACGCCCTAGAGGAACTCAGAGGAAGGCAGGGCTGCCCTACTTTTGACTTAGGAGGAGAGAGAGGTTTCGGAAACAGGTCCACTGCTGCCCGGGGCCTGTTTGCCAGGTGGATAGCCTGTGGACCATTCTGTCAGGAACCTCCCTTAGGAAGGCAGAGCCCCTGGGGAGCTTTATGCAGAGGATGTCTTTGCCAGAGTTGCATTCTTACATCACTCTGGTGGCACAAGGTTAGTGACAGTCCTAATGTAGTTCAAGGAGAGATGCATGACCCTGGGATCACCCTAGAAGCTCAAGAAATGGCAGCCCTTTCCCCTTCCTAGGTATGGTGATGAGAAATTAAACTCCCCATTCTGCAGCTATCCTATCGGCAGCAATGGGGAAAGCCCTTTGCTGGAGGCAATGACGGGCCCTTGCCAGGGTCTCCAAGCCTGTGAGCTGGTGTTTGACTCCCAGTTCCTTTTGTTGAAAGAAATCACCAGAGGGGCATTTCCTTCCCTTGTAAGGTGGAGTTTGTGTTAGGAACAGGCAGGTAGAGGTCGGAGGCAGGGCAGAGGGGGCTACAGATCTCTAGGACACGAGAGGAAAAGGAGCAGGGAGAGGGAGAAGCCTCGGGCTCTTGGGGCACCTGGAGGGACAGGCCCACATGGCCTTCGGGAAGGATGGTGGCCTTCCAACTCCTGGGATCCTCTGCAGATTTTAGTGCAAGTGCATGAAGCGTTTACACAAACAAATTACCCCTCCTCTTCCACTGGCCACCCCACCCATCGAGGACAAGAACTCGGGTAAACAAATACACTTGTGCGTTGTCATTCAGCTGAAACAGTTGTGCACACAGGGCTCAGTGTGTCCGAATGACAGTGGGCTCTGGGGCTCCTAAAGAGTCTCATCAGTTAGGGAACAGTGCGGAAGGACGCTCTGCCTCACAAAGGAAAACGCTTGTCCTTCTGCTCAGTCAGACAAGTACCCAAACAGCGTTCTGATGGAAGAATTATGCTCGCAAAATTGTTTAAATATAGTCTCATTCCTTGGAACTCTGAGTTCATCTGGGGAAAATCACATCCACAAGCGCCATTTTTATCTAATCGGATGAGGACCAAGATCTTTCTGTAAAAATAAATGATTTTTTTCTTTAAAGAAAATTGGCAATTTGCCTTAAAATTTTTATTGAAGTAATTCTATTCTATTTGAATAACATTGGGAGATAAAAACCCTCCATTATGCCTTTTTTAATGAATTATAATTGAGAAAAATCTCAATAATAGAAAACGACATAAAAGCCACATAGCATAATTCTTATCTTGTTTTCCTCACTGGTCTCTCTCATTGGCTGTATGTAATTGGCATCTCTTCAAGGAGAAAATGGAAATTTTACCATCTTTGAATCAAGTGGCATTCATTTATTTGAGTTTTAAGATTGAATTTGCTTTCTTCTAAACCTTAGCATAGTTCCTTTTACATGCGGATCCTCAATTAAAAAAACTGTTGAATATGTGGAGGGGTTGATTTTAATTTTCTCTACCCACAGCTGCATTTCTACAGAATGACAGGGACACTGTGGGTGCTCTCTCAGGGCAGGCCGTGCGTGAGGGGTCGTCCTGTTGCTTAGAGCAACGGTTTCAGACGTGGATGCGCCTGCAAGTGCCCTGGGGATCTTGTCCAAATGCAGGTCAGATCCAGTCGGGGTGAGGCCCAAGAGCGCCTTTCGCACTCTCCCAGGGAGGCCGGTGCTGCTGAGCTGCAGGGCACACTGAATGGAGAACCCAGTCTGAGCTCCTCACAGATGGAGCAGAAACTGCCAGAACCCTGAGCCCCAGCACCTTCGTGACTACTGATAAGAGCTTTTGTTTGTTTAAGCTACGATACCGAGGGAAAAGGCCACATTACTTACCAAGAGCTCCTACAGAAGCTGGGTATTAACTATTCCGCAACTGTGCATCGGCCCTATGCAGAGGATTATTTCAACTTCATGGGTCATTTCACGAAGCCACAGCAGGTACAAGAAGAGATCAAGGAGCTGCAGCAGAACTCAGAGAAGGCTGTGCCGGCCAGGTGAGTTTAGAAGTGTTGTGGGACTGTCACGTGGACGCTCTGTTCCACATTTACCCTTGCAGTGACAATTGTTTTAACGTGGAACTTTCCAGTGCTAACAAAGTTGTAGTGACGTTGTTATACTTGTTCACTGCTGTAGATTCTAGACGTTAGTGCCAAGTCAAACAGTAGCTAAAAAGCTGTAAGCCTATTCCACTTTACGCAGTCGCGATCTCGTATCATTCTCTCATACTTCAAGGTCACCCTTGAAAATTATCCTTTTTAGTTGTGTTTGGCACATTGCCTGGCCCCTCACTTGGCCCACCTAGAATACAGGCTCTTCAGGGACATCTGTCACTTTACTCAGTGTCTGACCCCTAATTGGCACCCAGAAAATACATGTTGAATGAATGAATGAATGAACCAACATATTCTTTAACTCACCACTTCTACTTTGAGGATTTTGTCCCAAAAAATGATTCAGAAGAGGCCAACAGTTTAGTGATTGGAAGGTACGACTTGTAGTGTGTCTTTAATGACGACAACTAAAGGAATAGCTTCCAGTCCCAAATTGGAGCACTGGCTTAGTAAAGTGTGGCCCAAAAGTATATGAAATAGTATACACCCATTGAAATTATCATGGGAGAACATGGAAAATGTTTGTGATAAAGGGCTCACTGGCAGTGAAATTTTGAGCAGTGTGTGTCCGTGACTGGCATGATGTATGTGCCCATGCATGAAGACCAGAAGATGCTGTGCAGAAAGTAATGTATCGTGTTTGGATGGTGGGATTGTACATGATTATTTTCAGTTTTTCTTAATTGATATTTAATAGTTGTACATATTAGGGGGACACGTGATATTTTGATACATGTATACAATGTGTAATGATCACATTAGGGTAACTGAGATAATTTATCACCTCGAACGTTTATCTTTTCTTTGTGTTGGGAATGCTGTAAATCTTCTGGTGTAGCTATTTTGAAATAGATAATAAATTATTAACTATAATTTCCCCACTGTGCTACCAAATACTAGAACTTATACCCTCCATTTAAGTGTATTTGTTTACCCCTTAACCAACTTCTCTTCATCTCTCCCTCCCCCCTTCCTTTCCCAGCCTCTGCTAACCACCATTCTACTCTCTACCTCCATGAATTCCATTTTTTTAGCTCCCACATATGAGTGAGAACATGTGATATGGGTCTTTCTGTGCCTGGCTTATTTCATTTAACATAATGACTTATAGTTCCACCCATGTTGCTGCAAATGACAACATTTCATTCTTTTTATGGCTGAATAATATTCCACTGTATATATGAGACACATTTTCTTTATCCATTCATCCTTTGGTAGACATTTAGGTTGATTCCATATCTTGGCTATTGTGAACAGTGCTATAATAAACACAGGAGTGCAGATATCACTTTGATATATCTTTCCTTTTTGTATATATACCCAGTAGTGGGATTGCTGGATCATATGTTAGTTCTATTTTTAGTTTTTTGAGGAACCTCCATATTGTTTTCCATAGTGGCTGTGCTAATTTATACTCCTACCAAGACTGTACAAATATTCCCCTTTCTCTGCCTCCTCACTGGCATTTGTTAATTTTGTCTTTTTGATGACAGCCATTCCGACTGAGGTAAGACGATATCTCATTGTGGTTTGGATTTTCATTCCCCTGGTCGTCCGTGATATTGAGTACTTTTTCATATACCTCTTGGCCATTTGTATGTCTTCTTTTGAGAAGTGTATATTCAGGTCTTTGTACATTTTAAAATTGGATTATTTGGATTTTGCTATTGAGTCGTTTGAGTTCCTTATATATTCTGGTTATTAACCTTTGTCAGATGGATAGTTTGCAAATATTTTCTCCCATTTAGTAAGTTATCTCTTCACTTTGTTAATTGTTTCCTTTGCTGTACAGCTTTTTAGCTTGAGTAGTCCCATTTGTTTACTTTTGCTTTTCTTGCTTGTGCTTTTGAGGACTTACCCAAAAAATCTTTGCCCAGACCAAAGTCCTGTAGTGTTTTCCCAATGTTTTCTTCTAATAAGTTTCATAGTGTCAGGTCTTATAAGTCTTTAATCCATTTTGAGTTGATTTTCATACATGGTGAAAGATGGGGATCCAGTTTTATTTTCCTGCATATGGATATCTAGTTTTTCCAGCACCATTTATTAAAAAGAATGTCCTTTCCCC
Organism: Avahi laniger; assembly: GCA_963575035.1. Taxonomy (NCBI): domain Eukaryota; kingdom Metazoa; phylum Chordata; class Mammalia; order Primates; family Indriidae; genus Avahi; species Avahi laniger. Next base: position 6,360 of record CAUYSK010023564.1, on the reverse strand, counting down.
ATTGTATGTTCTTGGTGTCTTCGTCAAAAATGAGTAGTTGACTGTAAGTGCATGGATTTATTTCTGGGTCCTCTATACGATTCCATTGATCTGTGTGTTCCGTTGGTACTGTTTTTATGCCAGTACCATGCTGTTTTGGTTACTATAGCTTTGTAGTATAATTTGAAAGCAGGTAGTGTGATACCTCCAACTTTGTTCTTTTTGCTAAGGATTGCTTTAGATATTTGGAGTCTTTTGTGGTTCCATACAAATTTTAGGATTATTTTTTCTATTTCTGTGAAGAATGTCATTGGTATTTTGGTAGGGATTGCATTGAATCTGTAGATCACTTTGAGTAGTACAGCATAAATATTTTACAAATATTAATTATTCCAATCCATGAGCGTGGGATATCTTTCCATTTTTTTTTTTGTTGTTGTTGTTTTCTTCAGTTTCTTTTATTGGTGCTTTACAGTTGTCCCTATAGAGATCTTTCACTTTTGGGATTAAATTTCTTCCTAGCTTTCTTGTGTGTGTGGCTTATTGTAAATGAGATTGCTTTCTTGATTTCTTTTTCAGATTGATCACTTTCAACATGTAGAAACACTCCTGATTTTTTGTGTGTTGATTTTATGTCCTGAAACTTTACTGAACTCATTTGTCAGTTCTAAGAGTTTTTTTGGTGGAGTTTTTAGGATTTTTAAAATATAAGATCATGTTATCTGCAAACAAAGATAATTTGCCTTCTTTCTTTCCAGTGCCTTCATTTCTTGCTCTTGCCTAATTGCTCTGGCTGGGAATTCCAGTAACATGTTGAATAGAATGGTAAAAGTGGGCATCCTGTATTGTTCCAGATCTCAGTGGAAAGGCTTTCAAATTTTCCCCATTCAGTATGATATTAGCTATGGATTTGTCATATATGGCCTTTATCATATTGAGATATGTTCTTTCTATACCCAAGTTATTAAGAGTTTTTATCATGAAGGGATGTTGAATTTTATTAAATGCTTTTTTAGCATCTATTGAAATGATCATATAGTTTTTGCCCTTCATTCTGTTGATGTGTGTGTTGTATCACATTGGTTGATTTGTGTATGTTGAGCCATCCTTGCATCCCAGGGAAGAATCCCACTTGATCATGGTGAATAATCTTTTTAATGTGTTGTTGAATTCAATTTGCTAGTATCTTATTGAGGATTTTTGCATGTGTGTTCTTCAGGGATATTGACCTATAGATTTCTTTTTTTGTTGTTTCCTTGTCTGGTTTTGGTAGCAGTGTAATGCTGGACTTGTAAAATGAGTTTGAAAGTATTCCCTCTTCTTCAATTTTTTGAAATAGTTAAATAGAATTAGTATTAGTTCTTCTTCAAATGTTTGGTAAAATTCAGCAGTGAATCCATTAGGTCCTGGACTTTTTGGGAGTAGGCTTTTTATTACTGCTTCAATCTCATCACTCATTATTCGTCTGTTCAAGTTTTCGGTTTCTTCATATCTTGATAGGTTATATGTGCTCCCAAATTTTTCCATTTCTTTTAGGGTTTCCAATTAGTTGGCATATAGTTAGTTGTTCATAGTAGTCTCTAATGATCCTTTGTATTTCTGGGGTCTCAGTTATAATGTTTCCTTTTTCATCTCTGATTTTATTTATTTATATTTTATCTCTTGTTCTTCGTCTAGCTAAAGGTTTGTCAATTTTATTTATCTTTTTAAAAAAAACAACTTTTCATTTCCCTCTTAGTACTCTTTTGTTGTATCCCATAGATTTTAGTATGTTGTATTTCCATTTTTGTTTGTTTCAAGAAAATTTTAAATTTCCTTTTTAATTTCTTCATTGAATTCATTGGTCATTTAGGAGCATGTTATTTAATTTCCATGTATTTGTACAGTTTCCAAAATTCCTCTTGTTGATTTCTATTTTTATTCTGTTATGATCAGAAGAGATGCTTGATATGATTTTGACTTTTTTGGATGTTTTGAGACGTGTTTTGTGGCCTAACCTAACATGTATTCTGGAAAACATTCTCTGTGCTGATGAGAAGAATGTATATTCTGTAGAAGTTGAATGAAATGTTCTGTAAATGTCTGCTAGGTCCATTTGGTCTAGCGTATAGTTTAACTTCAATGTTTCTTTGTTGATTTTCTGCGTTGATGATCTTTCCATTGCCCAAAGTGGAGCGTTGAAGTTTCCTACTATTATTATATTGCAGACTTTCTCTCCTGTAAATCTATTAATATTTGCTTTATAGATTTGGGTGCTCCAGTGTTAGGTGCATATATATTTACTATTGCTATATCCTCTTGTTGAATTGACCCCTTTATCATTATATAATGACCTTCTTCGTTTCTACAGTTTTTGACTTAAAGTCTATTTTGTCCAAGTATAGCTACTCCAGCTGGGTTTTTTGTTTTGTTTTGTTTTCATTTATGTGAAATATCTTTTTCTATCCCTTCACTTTCAGTCTATGTGTGTCTTTATAGAGAAAGTGAGTTTCTTGTAGACAGCATATAGGTGGGTCATATTTTTTAATCCATTCAGCCACTTCCAATTTCAAATTTTAAAACTAGTTGCTCATGTCATATTTCTAACATTTATACCGTAGGAAAAAATTGGGCTGTGTATAATGTGACCATATAGCAATAAGACAGATTTTCTTGGCAAATAGACATTAGTCTCAATCCTTTTTGGTCACCCATCCACACTCCCCATGTGTGTGGCTCTGTCCTGCTGCTCTATGGCTCTGCCTTAGATCTGTCTCACTCTTATCTGTTTGTGCATCTGACTCCTGTCTGTCATTTCAAAAGGCAGGATTCAGCTCTCTGTCCCCACCACTTTGCATACCACCTGAACAAATGAATGAGTTGTTGCTAAAGAATCTGCACAGGAAATAAGAATGCCAAGAACTCAGGGATGAAAAGTAATAGCTAAATGGGGTTTAAGAGAAAAGCAGTTTGAACACACCTCTGAATTATGTCTAAGTTACTGAGTTACGAAGCCTGAAGGCAGAGAATTGAGTTTGTAAAATTCAAAGTAAAATATGCACAAGATTGGTGTAAATCACATATGCCATAAAGCCATGAAAATGTGGAATTTATCTTTACCAGACATGGTTGGCCTCATTACCCACTCGTGTCTTCTCTTCTCATCTCTCCTGCCACTTGTGAGTAATGATTCTCTAGGAGAGAGACTGCACATCCTGGGTGCTCACAGCACACCTTTTCTCTGCCTGTGTCTCTGTGCTGTGTGGAGCATGGGTCTGTAGCTGAAAGAACTATGTGCTGTGAGACAATGCATTTCAGATCATCAAGCTCAGTTAACTAATTCACTCTCACCATTCCTCTTTGCCATGCCCCTACTTTATTAGTAAAGAAGACAAATGTATGATCAACTTCTGTTTTCTCAAAAATATAAGCTTGCAAAAATTTCCAAGTAATTTTGCCCTTCAGGATGTTTTTAAATTTCACTGTCAGCAGGTCTTTCTGATGAGCCCTAAGAGTCAATATTTCTAGGATTTTATTTTATCTTCTCATTTATACTCACACTCTGATCAGATTGATAGATGGGAGTCATGTTCAATTAAAGTGACCAAAATTTTGTATTTTCCTCTTAAATCTAAGAGAATTAATTTTGTTTTGAGTACCCTAAATACATCCTCCCTACTTGTAGGCTTAAGAAAAATCTTTTTTTAAAATTTACATTTATTTTCCATGCCTTGCTCTTTTTTGCCTGAGCTTCAGAATCAGAATAGCAACAGTGAATGAGCCACATAACAGAGACCCATTCTAGAATGCAAATTGAGAGGCGGCAGGTTTTCAGCAGCACTGGCTGGGGAGGCTGCAGGTGTCAGGGGTCTGTGGCTGTCCTACTGGCCATGACAGTGCCCTCTTCAGCCTGTTGTCTTATTGTCCAGACCAGGAACCAGGCATGGACGCAGAGCAGCTTTGCCACTGAGTGTCGGCTGACACCGTTTCTGTTTGGCAGTGTGCTGTGATCTGCGCTCTAAACCCTCATTTACTCTGCACATGTTTACTCTGCAAGGGAAATAATTACTGCCTAGAAACTGGTCCAAGAAACACTGAATGCCTCAATTTTCTAAAAATATGTATCTCAAAAAATGTTTTGATTTTTTTATACCTCCCTTTGCTTTCATTTTGAAGGATTAAGTGGAATATAATAGTTGTGATGACGAGTAATCAGTTTGTAACATGGGACTGAATTCAATGTACACCTGTAAGGGAATCCAAAATGTTGCTGCTGTTGGTATACACACACAGAACAGTTAATGTGGCTCATTTGTATTAAGTGCTCAAATGTCATGTGAGCCAGTTCCAAATTGGTGGCCAGCAAGAGAAGGGGGTAGATCCTCCAGGTAGCTTCAAAGTAAACGTCACTTCCTTCTATCACGCGGACATTCCCACTGAATTTCACCTCTCCTGTACTTCTGACTTTTCTGTTCCTATGGATTATTTTTCCAGGCATGCTCAAGGAACTGTCCTCTCCCACAAATACATATCTGAGATGGTAGACAATTACCACCAAATGTTTCGTTTTTAGAATTTATAGCACATTCTTTTCCCTGAGGAATAGCCCCAAAGCCAAGATCAAGTCCAAGCACATCAGACAAGCATATTGTTCTGTTTGTTAGAAAGAGCTTTTCAGAGACCTGGGTGAGCTGAAATTATGGAATTTATAATCACTCCACCATAGGTCAAGTGCAAGATTGTTTATTCTTAAAGATTTCCACACTTCTTTAGTCCCTTAACAATGGTTTTTTTTTTTAAGTCAGAGAAGAATTTTCCAGAACTAAAAAACTGAATCATAGAGACTTAAGTACATTTTGTAAGAAAATCAACCCTGGAGCTGGGAACTACAACAGGATGCCATCTCCCTCACTGCGAGGGAAAGGCCTGGGCTTGTCCTGACTCTGCCCTTGGGTCCGGCACTGTCCTGTTCCTTGTCTGTACAATGGGCACAATAGGACCCATCCCCTTGCAGGGTTGTTGAGAAGATCAAATGTGAGACTGCACATGAGAAAGACAACCCGGCTCCTGGTTTGTCTGCTGATGCACACAAAATAGTGGCTGCATTTCTTAATCAAAATACCTGATTGAATGAGGAGTCACTGGACACTCCCCTGCCCCCAGCATGGCCAGGGCCCCGTGCCTCCCCCACTTCTCCTCAGGGCCTGGCATTGCTGTTCCTGGGTCCTCAGCTGACTCCCTTGCTGCCTAGTCCTTGCTCAAGTGTCACACTCCCAATGAGGCCCGCCTGCACCTCCCTACTTAGACTTGCAACCCACTACGGCTTGGGGCGTCCTCAGTCCCCCTAACTGGCTCTTGTTCTTGCCTGCTAACCTGTCGTCCAACCGTGCAGTGTCCTTGTTTTTCTGTTTATTGTCGATCTTGCCCCCACCGGAATGGAGATTCTTCTAGGGATGGCTGTTTGATTCACCGCATGTGTTCCAACTCCTAGGACAGCCCCTGGCACATCATAGGTGCTCAACAAGTATTGAGAATGAATGTGTATTTCACATGTCTATGTAATATCACTATATTTTTAAAATTCTTAGTTCCATTTTTAAAGTACCAATTCTAGTAAAAAGACAAGATTATAATTTCTCTAATGTAGTTTTGCTAATGATAGTAATAATAAAGTGATAATGATGCAGATTTTATAATTTTTTCTGGGATACCTTTGAATGTAAATGTTACACTGAGGCTGTAAAACATCTTCGAAATTAGTTCTTAGATGAACCATCAAATCATCACATTAGAATGATCATGAAATGTCTGCTTTAAAGAAATTGTTTTGCTGATTTTAGGGTGTGTCTGAAATATCTTCTTTTTCAGGGATAAGCTTATGGACCATTATCAAGATATCAGCAAAGCACTCATCAAAATTGATAAATCTAAAAATGGCTACATATCCGTACACAAGATGCAGAAAGTGCTGCAAGAATGTGGTTGTTCTCTTACGGAAGAGGAGCTGACCAATCTTCTAAGCAGGTCTCTTTTGACTAGCTTAAATATGTTTCTCACTGTACTAAAAACATGCTGCCAAGTTGCTTTTATGTCTTCCATATATCCACTGAAACAGCCTTTTGACATTAAAATAACCTCATGTTCCTTTTGGCTGGGCTACGTTAGAATGGGTTTGAGTGAACCAAAAGCGAAAAGAGAAAGCAATTGGACAAATGCGTAACCTCCTGATGTGTGTTAGCAGCAGCAGCAGCACTTTTAAACGTGTTTTTATTTTGTCCAAGTTATTCAGGCACTTAGATAGGAGTCAAATGGTTCTACAAGGCTCATTACTGGAAACAGCGGCCCCTTGGCCCTGCCATGGCCCTCATTCCCCTGGCTAGGTCAACAACCTTCAACACTTCG